>JASCZI010060647.1:41335-68945 GCA_036250425.1 Stylosanthes scabra | reverse complement strand
TATATATATATATATATATATATATATATATATATATATATTCTAGGAGTTTCACCTTACTTTACTACGTAAAAGATCCAATTCAGCATAATAGCAAAAATAAATTAATCCACCTAGACGGTGATTGAATTTCAAATGCTATTAAATGCATTAAAGCAATGTAAATGATGATAATTTAAATTCAAAAGCTAATAAATATCTTCAGTAAAGCAGTGCGCGTGAGGAGAATTGATGAAAACATATAAGTGAACTTATTAAATCTACTTTTGGGCAGTTTGGACTGACAAATTTTTGTCACCCAAACATTTTCCATCTTATAATTCAACGAAATTTTTCTATAATCATAATAAAAAAAAATAAAGTCATATATTTAATCCCATTAATAACTTGGCTATAAATTGAAGAGAGATAACACGCCCATGATCTAGAATAAATTGGTTGGGTGACTCGTATTCTCTGACATCGTCTCCATCTTATAACGGGTAGTTTTTCAAAGTTTGAAAATAGACCATGTCAATTTCTTAACAACATTTGCCTCCATTATAAATAAATTATAATTTTTATTGACATACTCAAAAATAATTTTTATAAATATTAACATGTCCATTATATTATAATTCGATTGTAACTGAAAAAACTTTCATAGTTCAATTCCTCCCTTCTGCAACAAGTTATCACAAATAATCTCTTAGCTTGCCATTGATTTCTCTATCTTATAAATAAAAATGGGGCAGCGATCTCTGATCTACAGCTCGGTGGCCCGCGGCACGGTGATCGTGGCGGAATACAGCGAGTTCACCGGAAACTTTGCGGATATTGCATTACAGTGCCTGCAGAAGCTGCCAGCAACCAGCAACAAGTTCACCTACAACACCGATGGCCACACCTTCAACTACCTCTCCCATAACGGATTCAGTATGTAATTAATAATTATTTCAATTTGTTTCCTAAGCTATGTGCGCCTGATCAATTCCAGTTGAATTTGTGATGATGTATTTTTAATTTAGAAAAATGTTAGATGTTAGGCCATCATTCTTAACCATCAACTCTCAACATCTTTAGATTATAGTTTAACATCATATAGTAACACTTAAGATTGGACATGATGATTAAATAATGTCAAAAATAAATTAAAATTGATGGCTATTTAGCATTTTCCGTTAATTTATTATTATTGTGTGCCGTAGCTTACTGCGTTGTGGCGGTTGAGTCCATTAGTCGCCAAGTTGCGATGGGTTTTCTTGAACGCATTATGGAAGATTTTACTAAGAGATTTGATGCAACAAGAGCTGCAGCCTCTGCTCCAAATAGCTTAAACAAAGAATTTGGGTACCTCAAATTAATCAAAGATTATGCATATATACAATACAAGTAGTGTATCGAATTTCGTTATATGAAGAATAATTTATTGTATTTGTTGTAGACCCAAGTTGAAGGAGCATATGGAGTATTGTGTGGAGCATCAAGAAGAGATTAGCAAACTAGCAAAAGTCAAAGCCCAGGTTTCTGAAGTCCAACAAGTTATGAGGGCAAATATTGATCAGGTATTATACGGAGAAGGGAGTTTTAATTATTTTTCTAATTAAAAAAATTAAAAAGGATCCACCACTAATAAAAATAATCAATAATTAGTTAATTTTTTTTATGAGAAGTATACTATAATATTAAATAATACGATAATATTATTTGTATATTTATTTTGACCAATCAATTTTAATAAAATTTTTTATTTTTATACTAAATATAAAATTATTTCAATATCAAATAGTAATGAAATAAAATTTTATTTGATATTATAATAATATTTTTAGTTGAACAAAATAGATATACAGATAGAATTATTATAGATATATAATTACATATATTATGTATATAAAATTAAATAAAATAACTTTAGATTAAATTATATATATAACATTTTTTTTATAAATGTTAAATTTTAAAGATAAAAGATAAAATCTTCAAAACTTCTTTTATCTAAAAGTTAAGAGAGAAGAATTTAGGAGATGATGAGTTAAGTCTTCTTCAAATCCTTTTTTATTATAGAATTACATATATATGCTTTTGTTGAAGGATATCACAATTCTGAATTCTCACACAATATTTTAATGAAAGTAAACATTTGAATTTGATTGTCAAATATTGAAAAACCAATTATTATGTTATGCTTACGCATATGGAAAAGAAACGTGTGCGACCAGCATTTTGCTTTATAATTTTTATCTGTGAATGTTTTTGACAATCATAAAAAAAATAATTTAACATTTAATTTGACTGAATTTTATTTGACCTACATTTAAAATAGATTGTTAATTTTACTCTTCTCAATTTCAACTCTATATCCAAATCTTTAACTCTATTACAAAAAAAAAATTTGAATTAAATTACATATGAAGAATATATATTTTTACATTCTTTTTTGACATTTTGAAATAAACAAGTATACTTTAGCTTGAAAAAACTTTTTTATATAAACATCAAATATTTCCTCAGCCATTTTTAGTGTTAATATGGTATTGGTATGGAGCCCTTCAATTCCCTTACGTAAATAATTGTTGATAATATTTATCAATGAATAATATTTGGTAATCAATGATAACAATCAATTATTTTCTTTTTTGTGTTTAATTAATTATTAATTACAATCCATATACTTTAATTTCACATTTAATTTAAAATCAAAACAGCACATTCAATTTGCATATTAATTTCATTAATTTTTCAAAACGGCATATTCTCTTTTTATTCATATAATCATAGCAATTTATTATTCATAATAATAAAGATTGATTCTTAGACTATATTATTATTATTGCACAATTTTTTTATTATAAATTCGTTTTAGTGAAACTATTCCTTATTATATAAAACAATTTACAATCCATTGCACTTCTAATATTCATCCATTATGAGTTTCCTTCACCGTAAGTTTCTTCATATTCTATTTTTAGTATTTTTTTCAATTCAACATATTTTTCTTCCTATTTCCTACCCATTTTAATTCTTCTTTACACTATTCATTCAAGTGTATATATTCCTTCCTGCTTTGTAAATCAATTAAAAAAAACAATAAAAACGAAAAGCATTGTGTAGAATTTTTTCATATTCATTTTTTTTCCTTTTAAAATTTTTTTATTTCCGTAGATTCAAAGGTTTTTTTTTTTACTTTAAATTTTGAAACTTTTACTCTTTTGCATATTTTTTCCATCTATTTTAATCTAATTAAGCAAAATTACAAATAATATCTTTTAAGTTTATTTCAATTTTTTATATAATTGTCTTACATAAAATATACAATTAACATCCTTGAATTCATGCATATAACATCCATATTTAAGTACATTTAATATCCAAAATTCGGACAAATTTAAAAATTAAATAATATAGATCGAACCGACAAATGACGTAACAACTAACATCCTTAAATTTGGATATATAACATTCATATTCGAGTACATTTAACATCCATAATTACGGATGTTATTTAAATGAAATTATAGATGTATATTAAGTTAAATATGGTAAATTTGAATTATAACTATCTATTATTACTCGTGTATTATTATTTTTTATTTTCTTTCATATTTTATTTTGTATTTTTTTATTTTATCATAATATACATGTCAAAATATAAGTTGTAGAGTAGAAGTTGTTAAATTTTTTTATTTTAACATCTATAATTTTATAGGTATAACATCTATAATATTTTTTTTGGTGACTAACATTTATAATATTAAATATATAATATTCATAATCATTTAATTGAATTTTATTTTTTTATTATTTAATATTTATTATTTTGCAGGTGACAAAATAAAAATTTTGAATGTTTTTAATAATGAAATTTGAGGGTTTTTTTTTTCAATATGTTATGGTGATTTGAGATTTTTTTTAGGATTAATGATGTATAAGAATTTGAAATTTTCATTTGAAATAACAAGAGAGTGTTTTGGGATTTAATTTGAATTGATTTAAATTTAAAATTTATATTTAGTATAATTAAATGAAAGAAGATAGTTATGGAAAGAAATTAATTATCCTAATTAAAGTAGAAGAGTGATTTACACTCTCTTATAAATGAGAGTATTATTAAATATGTGTTTAATTTATTGTCTATAATATTATTGGCTACCTATCATTACTCAAAATTTATATGCACGCAGGTTCTTAATCGTCAAGTGAAGATTGATGTTTTGGTGGATCAAACTAATAACCTTCATAATCAGGTGCTTTTAATTGTTATAGCATATTAATTCAAGTCATTCTTTACTTGTAGATTAAACAACTTCAGAAGTTACACCATTAGTAAATAAAGTAGTAATTTATAAGATAAAATAAAGAGTTGTTTTAATTAACTAACGGTTAATATATAATCATTTTAAAACAATTTGTGAGATACCCAAATTTACCACACAAAACGGTTAATATATAATATTTATCATTTTAAAGTAGGTCTTAACACACTTTACATCTATGTATGAACACTGATACAGACGCGTGATACGACACGACATAGAACACACGGATATATTAATTTCAATTTTTTATATGACACAGAGACACATTATATATATAAAACATAATGTACTTTTAAAATTTTTAAATAATATCTTAATATTTTATTTATATTAAAATTTAAATTAATATTTTTAATTTTTTAATTATGTAAAGTATATAAGATAATTTTTTGTTTTAAAAAATATTAATATATATTATTTTTAAACTTATTTTAAGAATTTAAATTAAGAATAAAGTTGGACACTCGAACATGTGATAATATTTTAGAGTATCAGTGTGTCTGAAAAAGTATTATTTTAGTTTTCTTAAGGACATAGATGAACACGACAAACACGTGTGTCGAACGAGTGTCGATGAGTACCGTGTCTAAGAACGAAGTGTTCGACACCTGGACACGTCAAGAAGTATTCATACTTCATAGCTTTACATCAACTTCATAAATCTGTATGCATGAAACTTAAAAATTTATAGTTGTTTTGAATTTTCGGTTAATGTCCAAATTAATCCCTAAAAAATATCACATTCTTTAAATTATTCCTATTTATCAAAATATTACTATTTTCAAACTATTGGTAATTGTTTTCCTTGTGAGCTCTGATTGTGATTGATGAAGATAGCGTTAAATTTTTGCATATTTAAAAATTACACAATAAGTGAAATTTAAACTCATAACGTAAGGCATGAAGATCAACTTCACTGGCACTAAACTAAACTAATTTTTGTGATGTGTAATACATTTGTTTTTATATATATAGAAACGTATAGGTAATTAATAATTTTTAACCAATAAATTAGTCAAAAAAAATAAAATATCCGAAACTATTATTTATATAACATTCACAACGGAAGTTACAGAACATCCGAAATCTAAAGTAACCTTAGCCAACTTTATATTTTTTTTTAAAAACAAAACATCTGAAACTTAAAAATAGAACATCCGAAACATAAAGAAATAGAACATTCAATTTAAGTTGTTGACTGATGTTGGCTAAATTTTTATTGGTTACCTAACATGGTTATATATATAACAATAAATTATATTTTGCTAATTAGATCATGTCATTTATTAACCAATTATTTTGTAATACATGTCATCTAATTAATAAAAGAATCAATTTGAATGAAAATTGTATTTTTTAAAGACTAATATGACAAACAAAATTTTTCGCGAACCAATTTAGATAACGCACTCAATATATTTGAGGGACCAATTTAAACATTAATCCAACTTTTTGTTTGTATATCAATTCCTCCTACATATATTGCAATTTTTTTCGACATCATGTTTGAACTTCTTCTAGGTAGAGTTTATTCATCATGTAAAATATCGTACCTAAAGAGTTCTTCTAAAGTAAATTTGGTTATTTTGTAGGCACAAGATTTCAGGGATCAAGGAGACCAAATAAGAAGAAAGATGTGGTTTCAGAACATGAAGATTAAGTTAATAATTCTTGGCATTATAATTGCCTTCATTCTCATAGTGATTTTATCTATATGTCGGGGTTTCAGTTGTAGTTGATGAGCCTCTTCTCACGCTTCTGGCATCGTTTAAACATGGATTCTTTTTTTCCCTTCTGATTATCTAATATAGTTTTATAATAATTGAATTAGTTAATGTTTATAGTTTTACTAATTTTTTTATTTGGTCCTTAAGTTTAAAAATTTGGGTTAAAAAAATAAAACTTATTATGTGTATGTGCTCCACTTGCATACCGTTGAAATTCAATTTGTTCTCCAAAATTTAAATCCTAATTCAAAATAACTTTTAAAATTTATAATTACTCAATTTGAATACAGAAATTTAGAATCAAAACTCACATTGGCTTCCAATCCTATTTTTATTAACGGAGCGTTGATGTAAGTCATTAAGTAATATTACTCTAAACGACATTGTTTTGTGATTTTGACGCTCAAACATGGTAAAGCAACACTCGTATGACATGATAGACCGTAATTTAAACCCCCAACAATCACTCATATTGATAAAAAAATTCAAAATAAAAACATCACAAAATCCTTTTGGATATCATTTCTTTACACCTAGATTATAACCCAGAATTACAGTCTCACTTAACGGTTTACGTCAGCACGCCATTAACGAAAATGAGTTGAAACCAAAATTGAATTATAATTTTAAATATCGGGGTTCAAATTGAATAACTATAAATTTCATAACTCGTTTAAGTTATAATTTAAATTTTAATAATTTTATTTGCACACTAAAATCAGCCACCAAAATTAATACACATTAAAATACAAAATATATACTAAAAATGAATTAAAATATACATATATTTCGTATTTCAATATGTATTATACAAAATTGCTAATTTTAATAGTTAATTTTAGTGTACCTAATATAACCCTTAAAATTTTGGGGCTAAATTAAGTTACAACTCTTTTATTTTGAAGTATCTACTTCGTTTGAGTATTTTGTACTAATCGACTAATAATAAATACACAAAACAAACATGATAGACTTCACATTTTGAAAGATAAAAGATGGGGGAGGGGGGATTGTGTTAGAGAAGTATTAGATCTCTTATTTTAGATGATAGAGATTAAAAACACATTTGTTGTTTATGGACTAATTAATAGGACGAACTTTTGGAGACTGATTTTTCAATGCATTAATCGTCATTGTCTAATTATAATTTGATAATATTTTTTAAATTAAATTATTAGGTGAATATTCGGGTGCAGTCAACTTTATGTGAAATCACTTATCCAAAAATATTAAATAATAATTTAATATGTTTAATTAAATTATTATTTAATAATTTTAAAGGATTAACTATTTCACATGAAAATAACTACACGTTCTTAATCTTTTGAGCACCATAGATGCATATATGGTTCTCCCTTGACGGCAATGTTTTTGAAAATTCCACTGCTCATATTCCTCTCAGTAATCACTTCTCATGGCAAAGAAGCTTGAAAATACTATGAAATACTGGGAAGAAAAATTAACTTATGGTATTGAATAATTAATGCTAATTTGTCTAATATAGTTTGTCTGAGGAAAGTTACATATTATATGTTAGGAGTTCAAGCCCCAATCATATGGTTGATATATTATTTTCAACTCACATGTAGCAAGCAAATCCAACAACAATTCTGAATCATTTGGGTCTAAGTAGTTCGACACATGCTTCAGTAGCTCCACCTCAGTCTTGCCAAAATCTACACTAAACCTGAGTATATATCAACAAGAATTTTCAAAATTCTTCATAAAACAATAGTTAGTTGCACCTCTACTTGTTATCAACTATTTCATTAAGGAGTTAACCATGAATTTTCATTTTGTGACAAAAATGTTCCTGGATTTTCCTAATGATAAAAGTACTTTTTATTTTTCTTAAAACGTGACAAAAATATCAATTTATTACTTAACTATCGTGACATTAATTATTAATAAATATGTACTTTTATCACGTTTTATAAAAATCGGAGGAAATTTGTCCTTTTTTAAATTCAGGACATTTTTATCAATGAAATGAAAAAATTATGGACAATTTTAATTATTAACTTTTCATTAAGAGTAATAAATTCAGGGACAGTTTTAATTATTAACTTAATGTGAACTTATAAATTTTTTCAAAAAATAAAATATTAATTAAGTCCTTGAAAAAAATTTGTAATACACTTATGAGTTTTTTGAGGAAATAATTGTTAAATAAGTCCAAAAAAAATTAATTCCGGATGAAATTGCAACGCCGCACAAGTTTCATCTTTTCATTAACCTTCCATCCTATAGTTCATCGTGAAAATTCTTTATTAAAATGAACAAAAATACAAATAAAAGAATACCAAAAGATATTAGAAGTACACAATAACTTTTAAGGTATACTTTGATATTTATGAATTTTAGTGTATACTTTTATTTATTTAGTTTAATTTTTCCCTTATGACTTATTTATTCTTCACAAAATCTTTATTTTTTTACGAGACCTATAAAGCTTTTACAAAATTTTTTAAGACATACTTTAACATATTACTCTTTTATTAATCACCATACATCATCCCTCGATAAAACAGTGAAGTAGGGGAAAGGATTTTTTCCTTAAAAATATTTATTTTATCTCACTTAAAAATAAATGATAGAAAAATGTACTCTAGGAAATAATCGACAAAGAAAACTTAAATTCATTCCCGGTGAAGTAGTAGTAAGTAAAATTGAAACATGACAGAAAAGTTGATCATTTAAATTCCCCATAAATTAAAATGCTTATTTGCATGTTGAAAATGGCATAAAGAACTGACCATTTAAGGATCTTGTTGGCATATGCAACTTTGGCAGAATAATCGATTGAAATGCCGCCACTAGTTTTCAAGAAAGTACGTGCAGCATCGACTAATTCTTGGTCAATGTCGCCAACAGAATAACACCGAAGAGCAGGCCCAGATCGAGTGCCAAATACTAATGCAAAATGTATCAGAGGCTCAGGGTAAGCAAGAGCTACCTGATCAACAACAACAAACACAAATTAAACAAAAGTCATTCTCAAGAGAACAGATTTATTTGTAAACAAATTAAAGCAAATGAGAAAGTTAAGGAGACTAATCTTGGGTTTGGGTTTATAATTTAGAATATACATGGTCTTTACGATGAGGTAAACTGTTAATATTATCCTCAAGTTATTTTAATAGTCGATAAAAATGGTTTCAATTTTTATATCGATAAAAACAATTTTCAATTAATTAAAAACTTGATAAAAATGTACATTTGTTAGATTTTTAAATTATTTGAGATACTTATCTGCACAAACTAATAAATAGGAACATAGATAAAATTGAGATAACAAATTTTAATTAGATCATTTTTTTTTATAAAAATGGAAATTCTTTTCTAAATGTTCGATTTTGTGTTTGATATAGAATTAACTGTCAAATATTCTAAACACAAATATTTTAAGATTATTATTTCAAAGATTTAATTAAAAATTTGGTAAAATTATAAAGATGGATAGATTAATTAATCCTATTATAAAATGAGGCATCTAATAATTACCTTCAATCGTTTATCTTTTGCACTAAATGGCTTCATAAGGGTATAGGGTGGTCGTTGATTTGCCCTCAAAATACCATTTTGAATAGCTAAAAGTGTGTAGGTATTTCCACCAATAACATATTTGAAATCTGCAAAGAATTTCCTTCTTTCTAGTGTTCCATCTGGTTGACCCCATACTAAGATTGCATGGATCGACATCATATTGTAAAGATTAATGAAGAAAGAAAGCTTCTCTTCTCTTGACAAATCCCATAGTTCCACTCTTTGGAGTTCTTCTACTATTCTTACATACCTGAAATAAAAATAACATTAGAAGGATGATGACTAAATAAGGACACGGCTAAAATGTTCCAGCCAAAAAACTGGACATCATTACATTAATGTTCCAGCAAATATGCAATACTAGATTATACCAAATAAATGATCTAATGGTTGAGTTTGAAAGGCTTGTTTTTAAGTAGTCCTACAAATTGAAAGAACACATGAATACAAAGAGTTGTAGGTTAAAGTAATTTTTAAATTGAAAATAACAAACACACATCAAATGACTAAATTGCCCCTATGACAAACATGTGTATATTGTATAACATCAAAATTTATTTGCCGGTAAGTGGTGATGGATATTTTTTTACAAGTTTCATATAATAAAACATTAAGTCATTAAATTTATGTTAAATAATTATAGTGAAATTATAAAATCACATTTAATTAATATTAATATTACCGATTCAATATTCAATTTTGTATTGAAAAGTAACTCATTAATAAATATAACTTTATGCAAAGAATATTGTTAAAAATAAATATTATTTGAGAATTTATTAAAAAACCTGTATTTTTATTAGTATTTAATTTATAATATTACTATTTAATTTATTTATATTTATTTATTTTTAAATTTTTTAAATATTATACAATGAAAAGATTAAACTATCAAAACAATTAAAAAACAAGAAGTTTTTATCAATAACATGATTTATGTTAATAATGAAATATAAATGATATATAATTTTTTGATATAATTTCATTATCTAATAAAAATATATTAAAATATGCAAAGTTTTATAATTTAATTTACAATGGCATTGTTGTAAATATAATTACTTTATGGGGATAATTGTCTTTTTAGCCTCCAAATTCATTTCGGTTAAATATTTATAAATTTAAGTAACTTGGAAGATTAAAAGTTCCAGATTACCACTGGAACATTATAGCCATGTCCACTAAAAAAAGTTTCACTAGAAAGGCAAGATTTTCCACTTGATTAATAATCGGTTATTATTCTGTTAGTCTCAATTTCATCAATTTATAATTAAGTAGTTCATTGTTTAATTTAGTAAAATATAGGTCGAAGCATATTTTCTAGTGGTGTGAGATAGAAGAAAACATGCATTTTTTGTAACGTATACTTTATAAACATTAAACAAAAAGCTAATTATAGATGAGAAAATATTGAGAGCCCATATATTTAGGAGTCAATGCATTTAGTGGTGACGGTAGATGAATTACGAATGATAACTCATATATTCTGTGGATGACTACTTTTATTTTATTTGGATAATAACATATTTCAATTTCGAATAATTATTTTTTTGGATGATAAGTTAATTATAATGGTTTTTTAACGTTGGATTCATAGTATTATTGAGTATAAATTTAAAACTAGTGTAGTGTCTCGCTTAAAAAATTTTAAAGTGCAGGATCTAATTACAAATTTAGAAAAACTATTTAGAAACTTTTTTTTTTCTTAAAGATAAAGGAAAACTGAAAAGAATTTAACTTCCGTGAACGGACAAATGTAAAAAATTTTTATACATACAATCAATTATGTATTTTCACGTTAACAAAAATAATTAATTGTCAAACTCATTATTTTTAAATTTATATAAATGCATGAATTTAATTGGATAATCATGTAAAACTCTTAACATTTTCAGTATTTTAAAAATAAAGTCAATTGGAAAACGCCGGAACCTTGCAAATTCCTCACTTCCATGTATACTTCTATAATCCACATGGAGTCCATCTTCAGAAACATAAGCTTCAAAGATTGCATAGCATAGAAATCTTAATCTTGATGCAATTTCAGCAATAGGCTTGGTCTTGGTAGTAATTATTCCTCTCTGAATATTTTGGCATGAAGCCACAATTGGATCATCATCTAGAAATCGATATAAGTGGTTACCATCCTCAAATACATGCTCACTATATATAGAAATTAAACAAGCAAGTTATTAGCATTGTCAAACATGTAATGAAGAAAAGCAATGAAATTAAAATTGAAAATACCTAATTAATATATAACAATGGAACTCACTCAAGAACATGGCGAAAAAATAGTTTACTACCGAGCTTTCGACCAAACTCAACAGCCTATAATACCATTACACAAATATTAGAGAATAGAGACACAACCGTAGTATTATTATGTAACTATATACTAATTAGCTCTATTAAGTTTCGGTATTTAGCTTTATTTAATTTTCTTTTTGATTGGCATTATATTGAGGATATGTTTGACAACATTATTATTACAAATGTAAGGACCAAATTTTTTCAGAAAAGGAGAGTGTATATCATTTTCGATTTGACCATTTGTTTGAAAGGATAAAACAATGCTCTATAATTTGAAAATTTCTAATCGATATTTAACTATTTTAGTAATCAGTTTAAGCAGTCTTTATTATTGGTCTATTTAAATGGCCTTTAAGACGTTAACTGCTTAGACCAATTACTTAAATGGTTATGATTGATTAGAGATTTTCGAATTTTAGAAGACTGATTTATCTTTTCGAACGGATAAGTGGTCAGAAATTGAAAATGATATTTAATATTTAAAGAATTATATCATTTTAAATATCATACAAGAACAAACATATCAAGAAAAAATATCCACTAATAGAATTGATATTATTACTAATGAAATTTGGCTTCCACATAATCATAACTTAGGTTAATAGAATTGTAGCTTCTATGAACCATGTTATATCATTATAGATTATAACACAGCAACACATTTCTCCCTCAAATAGTTTGCTCAATTGATAAATTTTAAATTATGAGAAAGCATAGAAAATCATTAGCTAACTAAGAAGCCAATTTTACCGTATAATTAACTACCAAAATTGTTTTTGAATTTTCATTTCAATGACAAAAATTCTTTAATAACGATAAAAATATTATATAATTTTTATAAAACGTGACAAAAGTAATTTGTTAATTAACTATTATAATGTTAACTATTAACAAATGAATACTTTTATCACATTTTATGAAAAATGGAGGCACTTTTGTCGTTTAAAAATTTTAGGGGGATTTTTATGAGCGACATAAAAATTCAAGAGTAATTTTAGTGGTTAACTAGTTACCATATTACCATTAAACCATGCTTAAGACTTAAGAAATGCCTCACCTCTTGCCTTTCCAAATATTGATCTTGTGACAAGAAGTCCACAGCTTCAAAACCAACAAAGCAATTAGTGAACCTCCTCATTTTGCAAAACCTATCCCTCACAACAATAGATTTCTTCATATTGCACACAATAAGTGCCAATTCATCAATTGCCCCACTACAAGCTGCATCATCCTCCCCAGAAAATGGTGGCAATGGTGCTTCAAAAGAAGGCATGTCACTAACAAGATAATCAATCTTATGACCAAGTTCTCCAGAATCATCTAAGGCATTCAATTCACTCAACCCTCCTATAAGAATTTCATTGAAGAACACCTTTGGAACAGAATCAGACCCACTACGTCTCTCTAACTCCTTCTTTCTATTAGTGTACACATCAATATTGATCTCAATATACCTAAGCCTTTTCCTATTCAAAAATAGCCTAATTTCTCTGCTTTCTTTGCATCCTAGCTTTGTATACAATATCACCCTCCCTTTCACGGCTAATGGTTCTTGTTGTGAACCTTCATTGCTGTTGTTGCTTTCTCTTGCATCATCATCATTATTATTATTATTATTCTCACAAACCTCTTTCTTGAATTCACTGTCTTTATTATCATCAAAATTATTAGTAGCTGGCATTACTTTTTCTTCATATTTTCTTGAAAGATGGCGCATCATGGATGAAACTACTACCATGCTTTTCTGCCTAACAAAGTTTCTTAGAGCCACAGCCTTTTCAACCATTATGCTTGGTTGTTCTTCTGTGCTTCTGTTTTCTTCCTTTAATTTATGGAATAATCCGTTTTGTTGTTGACCTTCAACAACATACTCTCTTGACGATGATGATGATTCTATCGTAGTTCTGTTTTCTTCCTCTGCTTTATAGAATCCATCACTCTGTTGAGCTAACTCGGATTCGTCGCCGGTTGGATTTCCTTTTACACCAAGAAGGGCATCATCATCATGACCAATAATTTGAGCTTCTGAATCCTTTGGTATTTGATCTTCATCATCAACATTCTGAATGGGAAGTTCATCAACTTGTTCTTCATGTTGAGAACTATATATTGATATATCTTCTTCTGCTTCGTCGTCGTCTTCTTCTTTGATGATTGCATCAAGAGCATTATTACTATTGTCAACATTATCCTCATCCTCATCATCTTCATCAATTTCCAGATTCTTTAATTCTTCGATTTTTCGATTATTTTCAAATGCATCAGGACTTGTTTCCTTCAATTCTGTAATTGGCCCCTCTTTTTCCATGTAATCAAAAGTTGGAGGCCCTACGTTATAGCACGTAGAGGGAAATCACATTCCCATGTATGCTTCAATATTGCAACTGCAACAAATTAGGGTTCATGAATTCATGAATTCATGATTTATAAAATCTATTTTATTGAAAAGGTAGCAATTCTTAACCATGTCAACAAATTAGGGTTCATACTTGCATTGCAAATTTGACTTTGACTTATTTTATTAGTAAAAAAGATTAAAAAAATAAAAAAAGGACAAAATCTTTATTCAACAAAATTCCTTCCAATAAACAATAATTCATTATAGAACATCGGAATGATAAGATTTTCATGTTGTAAGGCAAAAACCTTGGAATAAAAAATGGGTAAGATATGACATGCATTTATCTAAAGAAAAATAATGGAAATTGGTATTCATATCTCAAATAAAATCACATCAAAGAAATTGATAAAGGTACTTACATTGTATATGACAAGTTACAAACTGGAAAATCAATACAGAGAAGAACATAAATGTAAGAAAAAGAACAATAAGATGTTCTAAAAATAAAATTGAAAATAATAAGGGATGGAATGAGAATAATGGGCTTAAGGTTGATGACAAGAATTTTAAAAAAAAAATTGAAAAAAAGGGAGGGGTGTATGGGAGGTTTGAGTAGAAAGGGTTAAGAAGGAAGGTTTAAGGTTGGATATAAAGTTGAAAAGTAAAGAAGATTAAAGATGAAAAGGAGATAGATGAACGTTGAAGACGTGGCTTCAGTTAGATATAGAAATTGGTTTCCTTTGTTTTTTTTTTGTTTTTCTTCCTCAGAATTTGGAATGGTTGACCTAAGGTAAGTACATGGTTATGTTTTGCCAACCATGGTTTTAGGATTAGATGGTTACTTATAGTCATAGATAGAGATATCAAACTTCAAAGTCTCTTCATGGAAAGTGCATAATAATATTTGGAAATATGTATATATTGAAAATAATAATAATGAGATGGTTTCTTTAAAAAATTTTGTCCATCTATATATAATTTTAAGGTTTCCTTATAATTGTTCTAGTTTCTAAGGGATAATTTTATATAAAATGAACTTTGAATTTTTTTTAATATTTAGTTAATACTATTATGTTCCTTTTGAGTTTTTGATATTAAATAAACAATCGCGCACATCAGTAACAAATTTAAAAGAAAAATAATATCTAGTATAGTTTACTTTGAAATATAAAAAATATGGATGAGGTATGTTTTTTGTCTCCTAACATTTGTGACATTTTTTAAAGGAGAAAGTTTAGGGAGCCTATAGTTTGTTAGCCAATAAGTGATTAATAGGCTTTTTTTCTTCTTTTTCTTTTCTCCTTTTACCACCTATTATTTCTCTAATTACATCCATTGACTTCCTATTAGTTCCCTAATATTGGTTCGTAACATTACTCTTTTTAAAATATTTCTAAGGTTTGATTTTATTTAGTTTCATCGGTAATGTTTTTGATTTACATTAAAATTACCGCTAGACATTAACTCTCTATCTAAAATATCAAGAACAAAATTGAAAATGTCCAAGGATTGTTTTAACATAAAAAAAAATGTGAGGGAGAAAATTAAATGGATTAAAAAACTTTAGAGATAAATGGAATGAAATTAAACATTAAAAATATTTTTTTAAAAAATTGCAAGACAAAAAGTATACTATACTTAAAAAATTATTTGATGATAAAAATAATTAATAATTTTCTATTATTATAATTTTAGATATATATTTATCTTATCCAATTAAGTCCAACTAAATTATTTATTTTTATATCAAATAAATATTATTTTAATATTAAATAAAAGCTCGTTCATATAAAGTTAAGATCGTTTATTTTTTGTTAAATAATGGTGGGCCGTTAATCTGCTTGGGCTTAT
Organism: Stylosanthes scabra; assembly: GCA_036250425.1. Lineage (NCBI taxonomy): Eukaryota > Viridiplantae > Streptophyta > Magnoliopsida > Fabales > Fabaceae > Stylosanthes > Stylosanthes scabra. The sequence continues at coordinate 52,869 of JASCZI010060647.1, read as the reverse complement.
TTTTGGAATCTCAATTGGTATGTTTTTGAATGGATTTAATCAAAACTGAAACGATTTTCTTTGATTGTGGTATATGGAAATAAATTCTACCAATTGGATCTTGGATTCTTGGTGGAAATATTTTTATTTGAGCCGTATGTCATGGTATATTCTAGAATATTATTTTTAACAGTTTTGTATAGTATTTTGGAGTATTTGAAATACTCTGGATGATTTCAGAATGTATTAGAATGCTCCAGAAGATCTTGAAAAACTCTTAAGTGTCCTAAAAGGTTCTGGAAGGTCATAGAGTATTATAAAGAGTATAAATATATGTAGAAGAACGAAGAGTGATGTAAAACAATATAGAAGTATTTGTAGAAGTGTAGTAGTTAGATATTTGTAATGAAAGTTCTGGACACTCGATCTGGACCGTTGATTAAATATACTCGTCCATTCAGGAGAAGGGTGAGGATAAATAGGGGTGAGAGTTTAGAGTTTGAGTGTATGAGTCATTTGTACAAATCACTTGTATTAGTGAAGTGTTTTCTACCAAAGCTTCATTTCTCTTATGTTATTAGCTTTGTTACTATTATTAAAGATTAGATTGACTTGATCTTAACTTAAGAGGTTGAGTAAGTTCAAATATCGACACAATAACGTTGGAGTGTCCAAGGTTGTAACAAGTAGAATAGTAATTTTCATAATAATTGTCTTTAATTTGTTTCTATAACCTCATTCACATCATCTTCTAGATACGAAGTGATCTCTTCTAGAGGGATGTCAAAGAAGTGGAAACTATGAGATCTGTTCAAGCTTAAGGAAGTCAATTTATCAGCACACTTGTTAGCTTCTTGCTTTTTTATCGTCCATGAAGTGATTGGTGTTCGATTGGGCTTTTTCCCTTTAAAGTCTTAGGAATCGATTGAATCATCATTGTACTTTTACTCGATAGAGTGATCGAATCGGACATTGTGCCATTGATAGTTTGAATAGACTCTTAGATGAGCTTGTTGAGATAGGTCAGAATGAAGCAAATGCTCCTAGTGGAAGGAATATGCCCAGAGGTGGATTAGAGAATAAGTCAATAAGTAAGATCGAAAGGACAACGATATCTCTGGGGTAAAGACAAAGAGCCTAGCTAGGTCCCTTATCACTAATCTGAATTTGCGGAAGAAGAAGAGGCATTAGAAAGTTGTCATGAATCTTCCTTCCAGGTATAAAACTGGATTGGCAAGGGGAAATTCTCCTATCCATGAAGGGTTTGATTCTTTCCACCAGAATCTTCGATATACATTTGTAGGAGACATTGCATAAAGCAGTAGGTCGAAATTGAGTGATAAAATCTTGGGTCTGGGTTATGGGGATGAAAGAGATTATAGTTTCATTATAAGGTTAAATAGTGCAGGCAGGGCTCCTTCATGACCATTTGGACAAAATGATACACATTATCTTTGATTGATGTCCGATTATTCTTATAAGAAGACTATTGTACATTTTTTAGAAGTAATCAATATAAATAAGATGTTTCAACTATTACTACAACCACATTAAATGATTCATCTCTTCTATCAAATGTAAATTCTTCAATTCATGAATAGGGTAGACTTAGCTCAAAACGTCTAAGACTTAGTCCAAAGGAAACATATTTTTTATTTAGAAAGAGATCTTGGAGTTCGACCAATGATTTGAAAGTTCCCTGTAAATAAATGAGATGAAATTCATCAAGCTTATCTTAAAGTTGGACCAAATCAGCCAATTCTTTATTCTTATCCATTTTCTAGTGATAAAAGTCATTGTCATTGATTTCAAGCTTCTTGGTTTGATTTGTATATTTCTTGGTTAGAGTATTCTAAAAACATGATTCTGTATATTGTTTGCCATGGTATCTCTTTGCAAAGGAATCCGCGGTCAATACTGATACAAATCCTTTTATTGAGAATGAGTTTCAGAATTGGAAGAAAGTGAACAACGGAAAAGAATCTGATGCCCACTCTTGAATTACATTAACAAAAGCTCCAATTTATTATATTCCATCATAAGGCGGTAAAATCATGTGATGATTTATTGAATCGACCACAACATATTGATATCCTTTTGAAAAGACAAACATCAAAAGAGATTGAAAATAATCAACTTAGATTGGGAGCCTCTATAGATTGTATTACATGGTTGACATTTTAAGGTTGTGCTTACAGAGGACATGATGAAAGCCCAAGTTCAAATAATCGATGTAACTTTATTGAAATGTTAAAGTTTTTAGGGTCCTATAATGGGAAAATTCAAAAGCTTGTTTTGAAAAATGCTCCAAGAAAAGCCACATATACTTCAAAAGATATTCAAAAGGAAGTTTTGGATATTCTTGTAACTAAAGTGAGAAATTCAATTAGAGTAAACACAAGAGATGTAAACTTTTATATCATCATGATGAAGTTAGGGATGAATAAGAAATGAGAAAATAACTATTATTTTGATGGTTTTGTTCCAGAGAGATTCTTTGATATTATTCATGTTAGTGACACTAGTGTACTCACCTTAAAGAATGAATATCTACTTTTTCCTGTCACAATCTCCAACTTGAAAATATTCGAGGCTAAAGTTATGATGGAGCTAGCAAAATGCAAGGCAAATGAAAAGGTTTACATATTTTTAATTCTCAATGAATGTTCACAAGCATATTATGTGCATTATTTTGTACATAGATTGTAATTAGAAATTGTTGCAACTTAAAAAAAAGTACTTCAAATTATTGAATTCTTTATAAAATTAACCAGCATTGTTAATATTGTTTGTCTTCTTGAAATTGCAAACATGATTGTTGTTGATGAACTTGAAATAGATAAAGGTCCAAATCAAATGAGTACTTTACAAAGAGCTACAAATACTACTCGACAAAGTTCTCATTTTAACTCTATTTGTATCTTGATAAAAATGTTATAATATCATTGAAGATAAAGCAACTTATGCACAAAAAGGCAAAGCTTATGGTGTTAGCAATGTATTATTGTTATTTGAATATGTTTTTATCTTACATTTGATGAAAGAAATTATGGAATTTACTAATGTTCTTTGTAAAGCATTACAACAATTACAAGATATTTTAAATGTAATGCATCTTGTTGCAATATCAGAGTTGCTTTCTCAACAGTTAAGGAATAATGGATGATCTAGTTTGATTCATAATGTTAAACAGTTTTGTGAAAAACATGTATTGAAGCCTAATAGGGATGGAAAGTATATCTTTGGAAGAGGTCAATTTCGTCAACCAAATTTAACGGTTGAGCATCATTATTGAGTAGATATATTTTTTGTTGTTGCAACAATTGACTATCAACTACAATAATTAAATAGTCGATTCAATGAAAAATTGGTGGAGCTCTTGACTTTAAGTTTTGCTTTGCATCCTAAAGATAATTTCAAATTATTCAATATTGAGGAGATATGAAAGTTAGCAAATAAAAAACATGAATTTTCAAATCATTTCAAATTATTCTTGTAATTTTCATGAACATGAATTTCTTCTTTTTGAAATCCCAATTGCAACATTATTATGAGATTGATGTGCCAATTTTTTTCAAAGATATTGAATATTTACTGAGTTATAAAAGAGAGTGAAAGAAACAAGAAAATCAAGAACTTATTACTTGATTAATAAATTGATATGCATTGTCTTGACTCTTTCGTTATCAACATACAACAACAATAGAAAATGCTTTCTCTGCATTGAAACTTTTCAAAATAAGGCTATGAAGTAAGATGAATGATGAGTTTCTTGTAAACAACTTAGTTATTTATATTGAAAAAGATATTACAGCTACATTTAGTACAAATTCTATAATATATGACTTTGAGTCTTTAAAGAAATGTCGATCACAATTTTTGACAAAACCAATTGTAAGTTAATACCTTTAAAATTTATTTAAGTTTTGTCATTGATTTTTGATATTTTACGCTTTCATTTGCATTGGTATAATGTTTTAATGCAAAGTATTTATCTTGCATGAAAAATGAAATTAAATACTACATTTCAACTACTATTCTAATATTTGAGGTTAATTTGTATCAATTTCATGAAAAGTTAAACACATTTTTTGTTTAATTAGATATTCTAATGACTAAATGTTTACTTTATTTTTATATACTGTCAGTTTATTATTATTCATATTATTCAGGGTTAATGACCAAAATAATCCCCGAAAGATGGGTCGATAGTCATATTTGCTCTTGAAGATTTTATCAATCAAATTAGTTCCCAAAAGATATAAAAATTAATTATATCCGTTCTTTTGTCACTGCATTAATAATTTTTGTTAAGATTGTCTATATAGAACGTTAAGTAACATATTAGCACCCTAAAAATAATGTGTTGATTCATAAAAGTTGTTTGGAAAAAACAATGTCGTTTTATGTTATAACTGTAAGTGTAAAAGTTGAATAGTTATCCTCATTATTTGCGCAAAAAGGCGTCGTTTTTTCCCAAAAAACTCTTATAATCAAGACGATGTTTTTAGAGTGTTATTAATATTTTATGTGGACAATCTTAACAAAATTGGTTAATGGACCGATAGAAGGATGAATATGATTAAATTTTAAATATTTCAGGGACAAATTTGATTGAAAAAACCTTTTAGGAACGAATTTGACTATCGACTCATCGTTTTTAGACTAATTTGACCATTAACCCTATTATTCATGGTAATTATTGGCCCCTCGTAAAAATACCCTAGCTCTGCCCCTAGGCGGGAAATGAAGTTGCAAATTTTGTGTAGAGTGAGATTGGGAGGACATTGGAGTTTACATGCACAAGTTTCACAAGGGAAGACAAGTACATGATCTTGGCAGGTAATGATGGTGTTAATAAAAAATAGAGGGAGTCATTTACATAACTGTAAACCCCGTACCGTCAGTTAAGATGACAGTATCGATAGTTATGATGTTTGTGATGATTGATGAATGATGATATTGTTTGATGATGATAAATAATGATGATGATTTGTAAGGAGTATTCATGATGAATGAGATGATTGAGAATGAAGGGAAATATGGAGATGATGATGGTTGAATGATGAAAGTGATGGGGATTTGATGCTCTGATATTGAATGTTGTGGAATAGGAAGTGAAATGATGATTTTGGGACCAAGGGGTTGTTTTGTGAATTGGAACCTTTGCTATTTTGACTGGAATGGAATGGGTTTTGAGCTTACCAGGTTGTTTAGAAAAATGGGTTGGGAAAAATGTTGTAAAGATTGGTGTTTTCGTACTTTTTCTGCAGTTTCTGTCATACTGAATCGATTCGCTATTGAATCGAGTCGATTTGCTAGGCCTAAAATGTTTTGAAGATTCAAAATCTTTATCCAGCGAGTCGACTCAGTTCTTCGTCGAATCGATTCGTTTTTGTCCAGAAAGTTTAAGAACGATTTCTGAATCGATTCTCTCTTGGCTGCAGTCGACTCGAGTAATGTTTTGCAAATTTCAAGTTTCTCTAAGTATATTGAGTCGAGTCTAGCGAGGGAGGAATCGATTCGTATTTTGGCAGAAACGAAATGTGGATTTCTTGGATCGATTCGGAGTACCTTGCGAGTCGATTCGATTCTTTGATTAAAGATGACAAGATTTCCTAAGTAAAAGGAATCGACTCGGGTAACCTTGGAATCGATTCAGAATCCTTTCAAACGTTTTACAAGGTTTTGTTAAGGGATTCGAGTTGACTCGGACCATTCCAGAATCGATTCGGCTCTTACTAAAAATCAAGAAAAGATGTTTTAAGCATTTCTAAATGGGATTAAGGGTTGATTTCACTTCCTAGTCCACATGTGAATATTTTTATAAAGGAATGACCCCTACGTGATATTTCGCGAGGCGAAAATGAAAGAGATGATGATTGATGAGATGATGGATAGATCACGGTGAACCCCAGAGAGAGTTGGGGAGGTGGCATGAGGCCCCTTAGCCCTGTTTTTCTCCTGGTGGAACGAGTGATGTTCCCTCTGAGTCCTTGAGAGATGAGAGGAGGGGTGTGATGCCCCTTAGCTCTGTTGTCCTCCTTGGATATAAGCTCGACGCCAGAAAGAGTTGGGAAGGCGAGAGAGATGCCTTAGCCCCGTTTTCCTCATGGGTGTGCTTTCAGAGAGACGGTCCATTGGTTAGCTACCGGACCAGATCGGGATGGCCTTATAACCGATCTAATGAGCTCATTGGCCGTAGGGACAGGCATGTATCATGTGTATTTGTTTGACAGAATGTGTTTGTTTGACTTGTGTTTATGGTATATGCTACTTGTTATTTGTGTTTGCTTGCCTGTATGTGTTTGCTTGTGCGTGTGTGTGTGACTTGGAATGAAGTGAAATAAGGAATGTGAATAGGGTAAAAGAACTAGAATGAAATATGAGAGAATGAACTCTTGAGGGGATAGAGTCCCGAGATAGGGGTAAGCATGAAATAAAGGAAAAGGAGTATGATGTGTCGTAGGGCTAGATAGCTGGAAACATGGGTTCTGAGAGTTGTATGCCACGTTTGTGAGGAATCTAAACAAAACCCGAGAGACGAGTAGGATTGCCTCGTGTGGTCCTGCTAGATTATTTATTGTAGTTTTGGCGCTTTATCCGTACTTAGAATCCATGGGTTGGAGATTCTCACTCCGTATATATATCATCAGCCTTTTCAGGTACAGGTTCAAGCTTGGAAAGTTGGCGAAGCGTTCCTTCGGATTCTTCGAGTCTAGTATCTCCGCGAGTTCAAGTCTTCTGCTGTGGTTGTATGGAGAACTAGGGATGTGAGTCTAGGGAATAAGATAAAGTCTTGTATCTTAAATTGAACCTAAGCTTCGCAGGTTCTGTTGTAAAGAGTAGAGAACCATTTGATTAAGTATATGTATAATTATATTTTGAACTAACTAGAATTTGTATGATGGTCACTGGCTCTATTTTGAATATAAACTGTAACGGTTTTAAAAAGTAGTGATATTTGCTAGTCGTCGGGGTCCGTAATACTTCGATATTGGCCAAGTATGCCCGGGCGTGGTTGACTAATATTGGGGTGTTACAATAACTAACTCTTCAATTTGTGTGTAAAAAATTATGTGTAGTATACTTATTTATGGAATTGGTGTCTATCAATAATATACATTAAATTTAAACTATTGAAGTTTGATTTATGAGTGCTAATAAAATTTGGTATCTATATTCATGAAGTTGAATATTATGTTTTTCTAGTTTATCATTTTTGTTTTCAAGATGAGAAAATGCATTAAGTGAATTATTTAAAAAAAATGATTGAGAAAAAAAGGCAAGAGTGATAGATTTGAGAAAACCTATAGACGGAATCTTTTTGTTTTGTATCATGAGTCTGAAAGTTCCCCTAATTAAGTTATGTTAGCAATTGCTAGTTTGATTCAAGATAGGTGATCTTAGAAAGAAAGTCCTTTTGAGAGGCATTCCATGGATAGGATTAGGTGAATTCTAATGGATTTTGGTGATTGTAATTTCATTGGAAATTATATTGCAAATTCTGCTACAGTTGTGGTGGAAATTGGATGTAGGTCACAGTGGTGGTGGATAAACCAGAATACATGCTTGTGTTCTTTATTGTTATGTTTTCTTTATTTTGCTACAACTGAATGAATTTGTCTACTGCAACTTGATGAGACAAATCCGACAGTAAGTTTTTACAACTTGCTTCTTTGGCCAACAAAAAGGAGTGATCCATATTCAACTACATTCTCTAGACCACAATTAATCTTTAGAGTTAAAAAAAATTAATATTGTTAGATTTTAAAAAAGTTTTTTCTTTGTGATATTAAGGTGGTTATCAGGTAAAGGATAGTAATGGTGGTAGAAATGTTTTAATTCAATGAATAATTTTCTTTTTTTTTTAAAAAAAATTGTGATTGAAATGACGATTTTAAAACAAAATAAACGTTAAGGATGATTTTGAACAAAAAAAATCTTATGGACCATTTTTATTTTCGGCCAAAACCATAGAAACCAAAATAATACTTAACCTTATGATGTATCTACATTAAGTTATTTATTTATAATTTGGTAAATAAGTTTTAGTGTAAATTAAATTTGATAGATTTATTCGAAATACACGCAAAATCCTTTGGGAATACAAACCAAATTGTTTCCTTTATGGGATAAATGCCCATAGGAAAGGCACTCTAGGATTGGGGATAGACCCAATCTAAGAGTTAGGTCATAATACATAGGATTATGCATGATTTTATAGGAGTGAAAACTCAAAATGAGTTTAAAAAAATTAGCCTATAAATTTACAATTATCCAAAATGAATTTAAATTAAAACTGGTTGCAAGGAGACAAAGAAGTGTCCGACGAGATCCCCTGCCAAGAAATCTCCCTCCTAAGAACGTGCTGAACCTGAAGGGTAGGAATCTGTCAACACGACTACTATCGTCAGGTACCAAATCCAAACTTAAATGAAGATTATTATATGGAATGTGAGGGGGCTGGGGAGTTGTGGGAAGGTGGAAATGGTAAACAGGTCAGGAGGAGGAATTGTGTTGATTTTCTGGGCCTAGTTGAGACAAAAAAGAAATTGTTGATAAGGGATTAGTATATCGATTATGGGGTGGGGGTGCAGATTTGAAGTGGGATTGGTGTGAATCGGTTAACTCTTCGGTTGGAATTTTAGGCGTTTGGAGTGATGTTTTTTTTTTCTGCTGTGACAGTGTTGTAAAGAGTAGGAGACGGCTTTTGGTGAAAGGGAGGATTCGAGAAAATGATTTTGCTTGTGCAGTCTGTATAGTGTATGGGCCTCACTCCAGAGAAAAGAAAATAGTGTTCTGGGAAGACTTCTCGAGAATTAGGGATAAAGTTGGGGTTCCTATCCTCTTCCGTGGGGACTTTAATGACATTCTATCAGTGGATTGCAAATTCGGAGTTGGTGGACCTAGAGTTGGTTGGGAGGAAGTATAGGTGGTATGGGGGCAGAAGTTGTAGTAGACTGAATAGAATTCTGGTTGAGGCGGAGTGGATAGTGAAGTTTGAAAATACATGCTTGAAAGGGCTTAATCGTTCTTTGTTAGACCATTGTGCACTCTTATTAACAACGGAGGACGTGGATTGGGGACCCAAACGATTTAGGTCTCTGGATGTCTGGCTCTCACACGAGGGATTTGAAAATCTTGTAATGGAGAAGTGGAAGATGATGGGGAATTTGCCATTGGAGGAGAAGCTGAAATCACTGAAGGATCTTATCCGTAGATGGAACAAGGAGAACTTTGGGGAGATTGATAAGAAGATAGAGTTGATTGAATGTGAGATGAAGAAGGTTGATGAAAAAATTGAGCAAGGATTGGTGAGTGAATGCACCTTGGCCAGAAGAAAGGCCCTGAAAACTCTGGTTGAGTGATGGTACGATAGGAAATCTTGCTACTGGAAGCAGCTCTCAAGGTCCAAGATGGTTATGCATATGGATCGAAATACACGGTTCTTTCATGATGTTACCAAAAAGCAGAAAAGACGGAAGATGGTTGAATGCATGAAGATCAATGGAAGATGTTTTAGAGGGAAAGAAAGAATGCTACGGGAGGTGAGACGCTTCTTTAAATCCTTGTACACGGAGGAGGATTGTATGCAGGTGGAATTTAATAAAAATCTGGTCAAACACATCAGTGTGGAGGACAGGAATTGGCTGGAAAGACGTCCCACTAAGGAAGAAATAAGATCGACAATATGGGATTGTGAGCCCTCTAGAGCACCGGGGCTGGACGGCTACAACTTCAGGTTCGTTAAAAAAATGTGGAGTATTATTGAGATGGATTTCTACAAGGCTGTCTTTGAGTTTTTTGACAATCAGGTGCTCCCTAAGTTCGCTAATTTGACTTGGGTTGCGCTTGCTTTGAAGGTAGGTGGGGTGAATGACTTGAAGGACTTTAGGCCAATTAGTATGGTCGGATGTCACTACAAAGTGGTGGCTAAGGTACTAGCTGGCCGACCGAGGGAAATTCTGTCGGATCTTGTTGGGGAGGTGCAAACTGCGTTTGTCAGTGGAAGGAAGATACACGATGGAGCCCTTATAGCCTATGAAATTGTTCATTGGCTGAAGAAATAAAAAACTCCAGCTTGTCTTGTTAAATTAGACTTCCAAAAGGCTTATGACCTGGTACGATGGAGGTTTGTGGATATGGTGCTGCTAAATATGGGGTTTGGTGAAAAATGGCGTGGGTGGATAAGGTGCTGTTTGAAAGCTTCAATGTTAGTGTTGGTGAATGGGATTCCGACAAAACCGTTTGACCTTCAGCGGGGATTAAGACAAGGAGATCCTATGTCCCCATTTCTGTTTGTTCTAGTGGGTGAATTCCTCAATGGTGTTTGATAAGAGCCGTCCTAGGCGTCGCAAACAAGGTTAGTTCGGGGTTCCCTTACGTTCGTGAGAACGAGAGAGAAACATCGTCGTAGCGGAACCCAAACAAGTTATGAATGCGAGCTAAGAACGTTCTTGTCAACAAGAAGTGTCAAAAGAGCTTGCAATCACATTAAAAATACCGAGTACGGGACTCGGGTCGTTCTCCCAACGAGTTCACGCATGGGCCAACTTTGGTTGTCAAGAAAAAGGGGGTTGCAATTGTGTGTGTGTGAGAAAAGAGAACAAGAGAGAGATTAGAGATAAAACTGATAAAAAATGTGCTAGGCCATGGATTAAGATATCATGTGTATCCCCAATAACGCTACTAATTCCCAAGTATAGATGTTTAGCATGTAACCCGCGAAGCCACACTCTACTGATCGGTCGAGTGGGTAGATCAACACCTTCCATAAGTCCTACGGTTCTCATCTTCCAGAGCAACGGTCCTAGGTCTTTGGAACATGGATAAATCCTCCATGTTCACCTCATTAAGGACTCACTCTCTTTGGCGAAACCCTAGCGTTTACAGAAGATGCCAACCCAAGGATTAACAGCCGTGTCACCCACGAAGCCACACTCTACCAATCGGTTGACTGGGTAGATCAACACCGTTCCATAAGTCCTAGGGTTCTCATCTTCCAGAGTAACGGTCCTAGGTCTTTGGAACATGGATAAATCCTCCATGTTCACCTCATTAAGGACTCACTCTCTCTGGCAAAACCCTGGCGTTTACAGAAGATGCCAACCCAAGGATTAACAGCCGCGTCACCCACGAAGCCACACTCTACCAATCGGTTGACTGGGTAGATCAACACCGTTCCATAAGTCCCAGGGTTCTCATCTTCCAGAGCAACGGTCCTAGGTCTTTGGAACATAGATAAATCCTCCATGTTCTCCTCATTAAGGACTCACTCTCTCTGGCGAAACCCTGGCGTCTATAGAACGACACCAACCCAAGAGTTAACACATCTTTTCTTTAGTGACTAGTGGCTAGGATCATCCACATCTCAACCCATGACCATAGCACAAGAACACTACTCTATAATTAAAGTAAACAAAACATCAAACACTTGGTAGGCAAGAAATAAAGACATGATAGAAAATATAGAAAATAAACTAGCAAGATGAATTAAAAGAGATAATCAACAATAAATAGCAAGAGAATCATAAAAGAGCATGAACATAAAT
>JASCZI010060647.1:26192-41325 GCA_036250425.1 Stylosanthes scabra | reverse complement strand
GTAAATGAAAGCAAAATAGAAGGAGAAACTAGAATTGCATTAATTAAAAAGAACAAGTATCCACAAAACAAGTAGTAAAAGAAAAGTTTGGTTGGTGATGGTGATCCTAGAAGATGATGAACATGAGAAATAAACTAAGAGAAAATGAGAGAAATGAAGATTCTCCCAAAAACTCCCTAAACTAATCTAAGGCTAATGAGCACCCAAAAAGGGCCTCAAAAAATGGTGGTAATGAGTTGTGGTAGCATCCCTCTATTTATAGGCATCAACTTGGTTTGAAATTCCCTTTTTGACCTTCAAATGGAGTGGACAGCACACAATGGCGTGCCCGCACCATGTCCATCGCGCGCCCGCGCCCTCGACGTAGATTTCGTCATTCAGAAAAGGGTGGTGTGGCCGCGCCACTTGGGGCGCGCGGTCAACGCCGATTTTCATATGGACTATTATCCATCGTTGCGAAGCTCTAGATGTTAGCTTTCCAATGGCGTTGAAACCAAGTCATTTGGACCTCTGTAACTCAAGTTATGACCAAATTAGTGATAGAAGGTCAGGATTGACAGCATTAGGAGAATTTTTGCGCACTGATCTTCGGATGCGAATTCGTCGTAGAATCCGTTAGAACCGGAAGAAGTCTTCAACATGAAAGTTGTAGAAATTGAGTTGATCTTTCCAAGGAGTCCAAATTTGCTCCAATCCGATGACTATAGTTCCGTTTCTCCGCTTCGCATTCTTGCTTCTTTCGTGAAACCTCTGCTTTCGCATGCTTTCTCAACACCATCCTTGCTTCCAACGTTCTTCTTAGCCTTTCTCATGCTTTTATCAATCCCTATAAATGTGAAATATACTAGCAAACATATCATTGTACCAAGGGGGGAGAAGATTTAGCAATTTATATGCATTTCGGAGGCTAATTTAACATATAGTCATTTATGAGCACTTTGTAGCAAAAGATGGAAAACATAGTCATTCACTAGCAAATGTATGAAGAAGTATTGATGAAGACATCCTTTTAAGTATGAAATTTATCACCAAAAACCTCCTCATCAGTGTTTCGGGCAGATTATGTGAGGAAGGTGCTGTTAAGCCACTAGAAGTTGGTATTGACAAGATCAAGCTAACACACCTTCAATTTGCAGATGACACATTATTATTCTGCCTGATGGACATGGAAACTATAAAGAACTACAAAAGAATTTTTAAAGGTTTTGAGATTATATTGGGGGTCCGTATTAACTTTTAGAAATCAGCAGCTATTGGATTGAATTGTGATAGAGCCGAGATTGAAGAAGTTTGTGAGGTGCTGAACTGCAAGATAGCTAATTTGCCAATCAGATATTTGGGCATTTTGTTGGGGGCTGATCTTAAAAGGGTGGACACTTGGAGACCGATCATACAGAAAATTGAGGAGCGGCTAAGTGATTGGAAAGGTAAGCTACTAACCAAAGCTAGTAGATTAGTTTTAATTAAATCTGTGTTGAACTGTCTACCTATGTACTACCTTAGCCTCTTTAAGCTTCCTAGAGTTGTTGCTAAGAAATACTCTCCTTACAAGTAAGATTTTTTTGGGAAAAAGACGATGGGAGTAGAGGCCTCCCCTGTGTTAAGTGGGAGATCGTCCAAAGACCAAAGTCCTTAGGCGGTCTAGGAGAAGGTGACATTGAACTAAAGAACACTGCATTGTTATTCAAAGTGGTGGTGGCGCTATGAGAAAGAGGAGTGCTCTTTGTGGAAAAAGGTTATAAATTCGTGTCATAAGTTAGAAAGTTCCTCATTACTTGATGCCAACAATTGTGAGGTAAAAGGGGGGTGTGATTTGGAATGAAATTCTGAAGATTAGAGTGAAAAATCAGCAACTGCTGCAGATTTTCAGAACCAATTCCGAGTTGATAATTGGGAACAGGGGTAAAACTAAATTTTGGCAAGCAAAGTGGTTGAAGGAAGGCGTTCTGAAGCAGATATTTCTGAGGCTATTTATGCTCAGTAATGAGAAAGATTGTACAATACAGGACTGTGGAATGTGGAATGGATTATCTTGGGTTTGGAGCCTAACTTGGAGGAGATCTCTCTGGGCTTGGGAGGAAGAGAAGTTGAAAGAGCTGGTGATATTATCCAGAGTGGGGATAAAATGTGGAGTTGAAGACTCACTGGTATGGGCTCCTACAAAGGATGCCCAATTTTCTGTGAAATCATTTATGCAGGTATACTATAAGGGGAAAGATTTTGGTGGAGATACAAACATGTATAACTTCACCTCAAGCCTATGGAAGAGCCTTGTCACGCCAAAGGTGGAGTGATGAGGCTCCCGCCCGAGGCATCGCAACAAGGTTAATCTGGAGTTCTCTTATCCTTTGAAAACAAGTTTGATATCGTTGTAAGGGAATCAAAATAGTTTATGTTGCGAGCAAGGACAATTCTCATCAAAAGAAGAGTCGTCACAAAAGCTTGCAACCGGTTCAAAAATACTGAGTATGGGACTCGGGTCGTTCTCCCAACAAGTTAAAGCAAGGGTCGATTTTGGTTGTGAGAAAATCAGGGGTTGCAATTGTGTGTGTGTGTAAACAGAGATTAAAAGAGATATTGGGAGAGAAACTGATAAAGAGGGGTGCTAGGCCATGGATCAAGGTATCATGTGTCCCCATAAACACCACTAATCCCAAATATAGATGGTTGTCACGTAACCCGCGGAGCCACACTCTACCAAACGGTCGAATGGGTAGATCAACACCGTTCCATAACTCCTAGGCTTGTCATACTCTAGTGCAACGGACCTAAGTCTTTGGAACATGGATAAATCCTCCATGTTCACCTCATTAAGGACTCACTCTCACTAGCGAAAGCCTGGCATCTATAGAACGATATCAACCCAAGGATTAACCCATCTTTTCTTTAGGGATTAGTGGCTAGGGTCATCCACACCTCAACCCAGGACAATAGCACAAGATCACTACTCCATAATTATAGCAAGCAAAACATCAAACACTTGGTAGGCAAGAAATAAAGACATGATAAAAAATATGGAAAATAAACTAACAAGAGAATCAATGGAGTAAATCAACAAGTAGATCAATAATCAAGAGCATAAGAACCATAAAAGAGCATGAACATAAACTAGAAATTGCAATATGTAAAAGAGAGCAAAATAGAAAGAGAAACTAGAATTGCATTAATTAAAGAACAAGTATCCACAAATCAAAACACAAAACAAGTAATTAAAGAAGAGTTTGGTTGGTAATGGGTTCCTAAGGGATGATGAACATAGAAGAGAAATTAGAGAAAATGAGAGAGATGGAGAACTCTCCCCAAAAATCTTCCTAAACTAATCTAAGGCTAATGAGCACCCAGAAAGGGCATAAAAGATGGTGGTAATGAGTTGTGGTAGCATCCCTCTATTTATAGGCATAATCTTGGCTTGAAGTCCCATTTTTAGCCTTCAAATTGAGTGCACAGTATGCAATGGCGCGCCCGCGCCATGTCCATCGCGCGCCCGCACCCTCGACGTAAACCTCGTCATTAAGCAAAGGGTGGCGTGGCCGCGCGGTCACTGCAGACTTTCATATGGATCATTATATATATCGTTGTGAAGCTCTGGATGTTAGCTTTCCAATGGATTTGGAATCAAGTCATTTGGACCTCCGTAGCTCATGTTATGGTCAACTTAGTGACAGAATGTCAGGATTGACAGCATTAGGAGATTTTTTGCGCATTGATCTTCGGATGTGAATTCGTCATAGAATCGCTTAGAACTGGAAAAAGTATTCAACATGAAAGTTGTAGAAAGTGAGTTCATCTTTCCAAAGAGTACAAGTTTGCTCCAATCCGATGACAATAGCTCCTTTTCTCTGCTTCGCATTCTTGCTTCTTTTATGAAATCTCCGATTTTGCATGCTTTCTCAACACCATTCTTGTTTCCAATGTTCTTCTTAGCCTTTCTCATGCTTTTCTCCGTCCCTTAACTCTGAAATTCACTAGAAAATACATCAATGCACCAAGTGGGAGGAGATTTAATGAATTTTGTGCACTTTGGAGGCTAATTTAACATATAGTCATTTATGAGCACTTTCAAGTAAAAGATGGAAAATATGGTCATTCACTAGCAAATATATGAAGAAGTATTGATGATGACATCCTTTTAAATATTAAATTTATCATCAAAAAACTCCTCATCATGGAGCTTCTAACTTGGTTCCTCATCTTGGAGAAGCTAAACACAAGAGAAAAACTTGCGAGATGTGGAATTATAGAGCCACTCATGGCTGACTGTGTATTGTGTGGAAATGCACAAGAAACAGTTCATCACCTCTTTTTCTCTTGCTCCTTTGCTTGGGCCCTTTGGTGTTTTCTCTTGAGAGGAGGTAACTTATGCTGGGTTTGGCCTGGTACTACATGTGAGTGCTTTGATTTATGGTTATCATGCTCCATGAATAAGAAGAAGAAAGCTGAATGGGCGATATGGTTCTTTGCGGTGATCTGGGTAATTTGGGGAGTTAGAAACAACAAGATATTCAAAGGAAAACAAGGTGACATTGGGTCTACAATTCACCAACTGATCTTCTGGAAAGACATTCGGAGGCAGGATTGGGAGTCTAGAAGAAAGGCACAAAGAATATGAGATATTCTTAAGGAGAATACTGAAACCAGTGACCTAGAAATAGGATTAGTCTTTTTCTTTATGTTTTAGCTTAATTATGTTAGTACTGTCATTTGATTATTGTCTTTACTTTCGTTATTGTAACTTGCTGGACTCACTTCCTTGGGACCTTTGTGAGCTTTGAACTATCGAAAAAAATATAAGATTGTGACTCACGTTGGTTCCTCCACTTATTTCTGTTAACGTTGTGCACACCTAAAACATTAAATGACACACTGTCATTAATAAAATGACTTTGTTTTTATTATTGCGCTTAAGAGGATTGAAATGACGTCGTATAATGGTGATATAAGTTATTTACCACTCTAAGTTATTGTGAATTATTATAATGATGAATCTCTGTTAATTTCATCACCATCATAAGACGTCATTTGAACCCATTTAGGTGCTACAGTAATATCCAAAACATTGTTTTATTAATGTTAGTGTGTCATTTAACGTTTCAAATAAGCACAATGTTAACGAAAGTAAGAGGAGGGCCAACATGAGTTAATATCTCATATTTAGAGTCATTTTGAATAACTATAAATTTAAAAGGTGAATTTTAGTTTTAACTAAAATTTTGGATTTTTTATTTTAAAAAAATAAAAAATGGCAAAATTATATATATGTAATGCACACTCAGAAATTATTACAAAAATGTCATGTTGTTACTTATCTCGTTGGCACAGAAAACGAGATAAAATAATACGTATCTCATCGCCTCTAACAACGAGATACCTATTTATTCATCTTGTTTTCTATGCTAGCGAGATATGAGTAAAAGAACTAAAAAAGAAAGAAAAGTTTAACGACATGAAAATAAAGAAGCAAATTATAGAAACACAGAAAGCAGATAACAAAGAAAACAAATTACAATCCTAAACCGAATAACATAAGCTCATTCGCCCCTAGGAGTATTAGGGCATCCCCTACGCGTGTGTCCATACTGTCTACAGATACCACCCATTGCGTTTCATGGTTGGATTAGGGCATAACCTTGACTTCATCCACTCTAGCAACATACTCTCGCTCGGGATGGGATCAAACTCCATCTTATAAACCTTGAAGAGGTTATTGACGGAGTAAATTGGGTTCACATACGTCCCCGACTCCAAACCAACCGATGCACAAACAGCAACCGCATGGCGTCACGGATAATGAAATGCTTGGAACTCTCCGCAGTTACAAGATCATGTGTTGAGCATAAGTCGGAACTTCCTCTGAGACCAGCACTCTCCCAGTGTGTAATCCTCCACAAGGAACACAGAGCTTCTCCAATAACAACGTGTGATTCGTATGAATTGAAGGGATTCCCGACCCTCCTCAATTTTTCCAAGCAAACATTGCGACCATACTGCACCAGTAACTACCTGATTGTGCGCCTCCCGTCCCTTCCGAATCTAGAGTTGTTATAACCGCTCATAAGTGGCTCCAGTGACGGACCCAAAAATTTTTTACGGTGGGGCAAAATAATATATTTTATCATTAAAAATATATATGAATGACATATGAATAATTTAATAAATTTAAACTATATATGCTAGTCTCACAAAAGAAATATATATATATATATATATTTCTACTGTGTTGACAACAATTTGTGTTAACAAATGCTGACAACTAGGTGTCACTCTGAGAACAGCACACGTTGTTGTGTTGTGAGAAGGAAAGGGACAAGCACAGTGTATTGCAGAGAGCATTTATTGGGAAATGTGATTCACATAATGATTGTTGTATTAAGGGGTGTGAGGAGGTGATTACGTAAATAGTTAAGGGATAAGGTGGGTCAGTTTCATTTGGGCTTTGCATGTGATGGGCTTTTTCTTTCTTGGAAGATGAGAATGATTATAGGCCTATAGCCAATGGGCAGAAAACAAAAATGTGGGGAAAAGATGAGTTGTGGATAATGAAAGGTGAAAAAAAATTTGGAACTATAAGAAGATGATTTGATGTTGTTGAAGGGCTTCAGTAGTGAAAAAGTTTGGAGAAAGAATACCGTATTTAGTGTGTTGTAGCACATTATAGTCCTGTCAAACTATAAATCTAAATATGAACTGCTATTCCTTAGTCTAATTAATTGAAATACTAATTTATTCCAAATGATTGGTATATATTCATCAAATCCCACGATTTCTCATATATATATATATATATATATATTAGCATCAACTATTGTTCACAGATTTTTTTTCTCATTCACGCAAAATAAAACTTTTTAATCCTCCACAATAGTTGTAGAATTTAAAATCTGCTAGCTTTTAAGGTATATATTCAACCTATGATCAGTAGTAAGAAAAGGAAATTCCAATTAGAAGTAAAGAACCCTCAAATTCCAAAAAACTATCCCTTAAAGATGATGATATTAACGTAATTAAAACCTTCAAACCTTAAGTACATCCGATTCTTCACTAAAATTCACAATTTCAGATTCATCCTAGACATATAACATTCAAACTCCAACCATGATTTCATCACATAAACAATCTAGTTACCCACACTCCAAATTTCAGAATACCAACTAAACAACTTGCTTAACATTACACAATATCCAATTAAAATTTAAATTAATAGACCATCTTAACTCAATACCAATTAAAATTTTAAATTAATATAATTAATAATATGAAATTATATAAAATAACGTACCTTTTATTTTCCAATTTAGTGAGACAATAAATCATAAAATATTAATATATATATCAATTATATTGAATTTAAGCAACATGCAACACTTATGTTTTGATCTTTATAAATATAATTAAATTACTTATTTCTAACAAAACTATGCCCTTATATCAGGGCGTTTTGGTAATTTTGTATCCAAATAATAAGTTTTTATAATGAATAAAAATTGGAACATTAGATGCTCCAAATTTATATTGGAACATTTTAAATGCAACCAAATTCATATAAAATTATTAATCCACATTTATTTTCCAAATATTGTTCACAAATTACAAATTCTAAATCAATCCAATATATCTCCAACTTCTGGTTTCACATTGTCCCAATCATTTGCTATATTCTTCTTTTTATCTTATTATTTTCCCAGATTGAACTCTTTACCCATAAAAAAACTCACCCATAATCCCATATCTAATAATCCAATCCCATCTCCAACAATTCAATCACACATTAACCCAATTTTTCTTGCAGTAAGCCCACTAAAGTGTAACAAAAATCCATCTCCATTAACCTATGGCTCCAATAATACTCAATTAAAAACTCCAGCCCACCAATAAATGTTAGAAACCTTTATTACTGAACATTCTCCCATCATTAGCGCTAACCGTACCTGACAAACGGACTGCTCCTTACAAGTGGGCCCCATAATGTTTTCATTGCTTTCTCTCGCACTCAGCCACGTGGACCAATGATTTCTCCACAACAAGGTGTCAGCATTTGATGACAACTATGTTGTCAGCACGATAGAAATTAATAAAGACTGATGAAGAGTAAATGGACAAAATAGTAAATTGATAAAGAGTAAATTAATGAGGCACATAAAAAATTTTATTGTCTTTTATCTATTGTTAATTATTTTTATGTGTACTTTTGTCCATTCGAATCTTTTATGTGTACTTTTATTCATTATAAAAATTTTTGTGTGCACTTTTGTCCATTTACTCATTAATAAATTCAGAAATAAAATACATGAAATCATAGAGAAAATAAAAAATATATTAATACATGAATTGTTTGTTGAATACTTGAATTAGAATTTTCTTTTTAAAAAAATACATTTGGAGAATTAGAGGAGCCACAAAATGTGGGAGATTAAAATTAAAAAATAATAGAACTTTTGTACTGTTGCACTTGATCAAAATATCATTTATTGACTAATAAAAGTGTGAGAGTGAATTAAGAAATAAAAAATTTAAAATCTTATTATTTATTTGACATGAATTTCAATATAAAAAGATTTGGAGAGAGAATATAATAGGAAAAATGTAAAGAATATTTAAAATAAAAATAAAAAAGACAAAAGATGATACAAAATAAAATAAGTGGGGGCAACTAAATTTTTAAGTGGTGACACACATATATATTATTAATTTTTTTTGAAAAATTTAAAAAATGAGTGGGGACAAGTGCCCCCTCACCCAAACACTTAGGTCCGTCCCTGGGTGGCTCTTACAATTGCAGAAATGGGTAGGAACCCGGTGTTCTTCAGCACAACATTGGTGCGCTCAGATATGTTGGTGGTCATGTTATCCCAGTGCTGAGTCCAAATTTCCAAGCTAAATCGAGCCACACAATATAAATATAGTGGGGACCTCCTAGCAAGGCGATCCAAAAGTTATAACCCTTCTAGTTGTTTCCCCTCCTTCGAGGCAAACTTTGAGTTGAAGTTGGATGTCATGCGTCAGACACATGTCTCGTGGTAGGCATGCGGAGGAATCCAACCTCCATTCTCCTTCTCAAGAGCAGCACGAATTGCTTGTGATCTACCAGATATGAAAAGTATGACGAATGGGAAGTGACGTGCTGCCTCAATTCCGCAAAAAGAACAACCATGATTCAGTAGACTCTGACTCCACAATGTCAAACCCAACATGGAAAATGTTTGAGTTACCAATTTACCATCCTGTGCAATTGCCATCAGCAGCTTACTACCATACTTCCCATACAAGTACATCCCATAAATAGAAATAAATGTCTTGCAATGTTTGAAACCCTCGATACAAGGTGGAGATGCCCAAAAAACCTTGTCAAATTGGCTCGTATTCTTCTAAAACCTCCCTTCTGAAAGGGGCTTCACTTGTATGTCGAAAAATGTTCTTAGAACAAAATGTTGAATTGCTTGAAGGAGGTGAGAAAGCTTGTCATACGAGTCCTCCTAATCTGAATAAATTTGTGCAATAGTTTTCTACTTTGCAAACCACACCTTTAATTTCTATATGACTAACAGAAGTGATAGCTCTCTTGAACGGCCCCTTTCAGGAGCTCTATGAGAACTGCCAGATTCTTCTTGATCATATGCATAATGTGCCCGCTATCACATTGCTATCAGCTGGGCATGATCAATTGACATCCGTGGGGCTAGGCAAGTGTAAACACCAACAAATTTGCACACCACCCTAAACAGTTAAGGAAATTTGTATCAGCATGTAACCCAATAAACAATCTAACATCAAACCAGCGCATAATGAATAACACATAGCATACCAGTTTCCAATATTAACTTTGTATGAGACTCGAATCCTCCATGAAAACCCGCTAGTGCTCTGTTTACATACACAATGATACTTCATGTTGTCAGATTCCAAGACCTTATATTCAGCAGCGCATTTGATGCCATAGTTCTTCACCCCCACATGTACAGCGGCTCGGGAGCAAAATCGATGTCCGACCCTTAACTTCATGCCACCATCGAGGTCCTAGTCGTTACCCCCACCCCTATGTTGGCCAACCATTCCTCCTCCATTGCATCTAAATAAAGTGTATGAAAATGATTGTGCACAGATTAAAGGTCCGAAATCGGGAGTGGGACAGGTAAAAGGAACCTTCGACCGACTGGTATCTCGGATCAAAATAGATGTCCGACCCTTAACCCCATGCAACCATCGAGGTCCTAGTCGTCACCCCCACCCCTATGTCGGCCAACCACTGCTCCTCCATTGCATCTAGATAAAGCGTATGAAAATGATTGTGCACAAATGAAAGGTCCGTAATCAGGAGTGGGACGGGTAAAAGGAACCTTTGATCAACTAGTGTCTCCGCCACGTAGTCGTCCTCGCTCGACCCATGATTGCCTTCATCACTCTCACCAATGTAATCTCTATCAGATTCATGTCTTGTGCCTTCCGGGGGAGGGGCAACCTGAACTGGATTTGCAACAATTAGAGTACCACCTGCGTGCCCCACATTAGATGGGCCCGCCCACAAGAGTGGTTGTGCTCGTCTCAAGAAGCTAAACATATAGCTGCATCACTTGCTCCAACAAGATCCTCCCATGGCCAGTGAACATAGCTCGGACATGCTCGCCATTGCTGAGCCAAAACACCCTGTAACGACATGACCTGCAAGCAGCGCACCAAGAAATTTGTAGGCAATCCTAATGATGGGCGTTTTCTCTAGAAGATGCATATTCATGAATATTGTCCTCTTTAGATCCTCGAATAATACTGGGTTCGAAGAATGGAACTCTACCCCCTTGAACCTTCTCTCGCAGTGCCGTTTGGATACACATTCACAAATATTTGACGATAACCCATGCTTTTTCAGAATAGTTTCAGAGAAGAGACTACAAAAATGAGGAAATGAAGTTGTGAGCCACCCACCAACTTAGTGGTGTTTATATATGTAATTCTCTACACATATCTCGTTGGCACAGAAATTGAGATAAAATAACATGTATCTCGTCGCCTCTACCAATAAGATATGTAACAACAAAATTTTATTACATATCTCGTTGGCAGAAAAGATAAAATACGTGTTATGTCATCTCATTTTCTGTACCAACGGAATAAGTAACATTAAGACATTTTTGTAATACTTTTTTAGCATATATATATATATATATAATTTTGGAATTTTTTATTTTTTTAAATAAAAATTCCCTTCAAATTCCAGTAGCTATTTTAAATTTGTAACTTATTTTGTCCGTCTCTGGACACGACCGATAAATAAGGGAACACTCCACAACAAAATTTGTAACTTAATTTTATGGCTTAATAAAGGACTAGTGCAGTTCAAATACCAATAATATAATCATCCATATTCCGTAGTGAGTTAGTGACCCTAGAGCTGTCGAGCTGAATCAGTGTTTCCATTGATGGTAACTACGGACCACACATTAATTAAAACCTTTTTCAGTTACTCACTTTGTTAGTTCACTTAGTTTCATAGCATGAAATTTTGGTTATCTTGTTGGTCTCTGTTTTCTCATCAATAGTGATAATTTACTCCACTTGTACTGTATCCATATATTTATTCTTGTGGGTTTCAGCTTCACCTACCAATAAAAGTGTAATTAATTCTGGATAAGTGCATGTATATATGTGATACATACATCTTGTGGTGTCTCGTTCATTCCCTAATTACTTTATTTAAACTTAAATTTCAGTCCGAAATCTGCTAAATTAATTAAATTTTTTTGTAGGACTGCTAAATTAAAACAGTATAAATTTATCTTATTTTATTTTCTATAATTATTAATTACGTACTAAAATAAATAATATTAATTAGATATACAAACTTGTTTAGATGGATTTCTAAGAAAATATCTTTTTTTTAGTGATTTGTCTTTAAAAATCTTTTAAAAAAAGAAAAAATAATTTTATATTAAAATATATTATGTAAAAATATATTTTTATCTATAAATTATATTTGAGTTCAACAATATAAAATTACATTTTTGTTTATTTATTATGATAAATATATTTTATTTTTACTTTGTTCAACAATATAAAATTACATTTTTTATTTATTATGATAAATAACTTTTATTTTTACTTCTACTATTATAAATTTATTTTCCAAATACATTAGAAAATAAAAAATGTTTTCTTAATTCTTTCTTAATAATTTAATAACACCCAAACAAACACTATTTAATAACTAATAAGTATATAAAAATAAATTACTGTGATATTTACATATGCACTAGCTTAGTATTTAAACCATAAAGTTATACAAATAACTTCCCTACATTATATACACAGTTCATAAACAGAAGACACTTGCTAAAATGTAGAGAAAAAAAGTAAGGTGTTTGGAAAATACCAATATAAAATGATAATGATTTAAATGCACTGGTTTTATGATATTATAAAATGGTTAATTTTAGAAAAAATGTGGATTACAATGGAAATATATAGAAAACCAGCTTTTATACTAGTCAACATTAATTTTTTTTGTGTTAATGTTTTTTAACCCTCGTTCTTTAGTTTTTGCGTTAAAATTATTTTTTTAATTCTCATTTCTCGGAGAGTTTAGAATTTAAGCTTTAGAGTTTAAAATTTTTAATTTTTAATTTAGAATTTATTATTTTAGAAAAGGAAGGGGGTATAAAGGTTTATTTGGGCGAGATTCTGGTAAATTTTTTTTTCTTCTTGAAGCTATTTTTTTAAAAAGATTTTTAGTAAAAGTAAAAGTGATTATATATTTGGATATCTCATGCAATAATATCTTTTTATTTATCAATTATGTTTTGGTACAAAAATATCAAATTATTTTTTGTTTATTTATATATTATGTTAAAAATATTTTTTTCGAGTAAAAAAGATCTTAAAAAAATGTAAATTGTATTTTATAAAAAAAATATTTTTTTTATTTTACTAGTATTTTTACTTTTACTATTAAAAATTTGTCAAACATAAAAAAAAATGAAAATATATTTTTTTTTCAAGAAAATTTTTTTTTAATTAAATAATGCCATCCAAACATGCTCTAATAAGGAAAAATGATAGGAATTCATAATCCAGAATTACCAAATTTAATTTAGAATAATTTTATTTACAGACTAAAATTAGCCACCAAATCAGCTACTACTGTATAATAAGCATTGAAATACAAAATACATATGTAATTTAACTTATTTTTAGTGTGTATTTAGTTTTTCAATGCATATTATATATTGGTAGCTGATTTTGGCGTGTCGAGCATAACCCTTAATTTAATATCTATAATTCATGTAAAACAATTTTATTTGCGCATTAAAATCAGTCATCAAAATCAACCATCAATGTACACACATTGAAATACAAAATACACACTAAAAATGAGTTAATTACATATGTATTTTGTATTTTAACATGTTGTTAGGAGTAAAGATACTCCTAAGAAGAGAATTGAAGAATTAAGAAGAGATAAAAGAGAATTAGAGAGGAAGAAGAGAGAATTCCCAAATTAGGACCAAAGGAAGAATTGAACAATTCACAAATTTCATGTATAATTGAGTACAATACTAGTATTGCTATTTATAGAAATCTAATTAGCTAACTAACTATTCCAAATGGGCTTTGAACCTAATTATACTCATAATATTACCCCTACCCTTCAAAACAACCTTGTCCTCAAGGTTGGAAAAAAAATTTAAACCCTAATTACAATTAATAAAAATGACAATTAATTTTAAACAATAACATCTTTCTTTTCTTTTTTTTTTATCTCTATCCTATTGATCAAATTAAAATGAGAGCCACCTGATACGTTCCGATCTCGGCAAGTGCACCGAATCGTACAAGTAATACCACGGCGAAGTGGGTATCGTTCCCACGAGGAATAAAGTACCAAGCAATACTATCTATCAATTATTCTAATCAGATCAAAATAAAACTTGAGAGAATGATGGTGTGAGACACGAAATTAATGAGTAAAAGGGCAGAGAATTACTTGAGATTAAATCAATGGAATGAGATGTTAAGAGCTTTTGAGATGTTTTTCCCTTGAGGGCCAATGCATACATTCGAATACAAATTCTAGGTTCTCAGTTATCAAGCACAACGAATCTAGTGTAACTAAGCCCTAATCTCTTAGTAACTTAGTTTCTATCTACCTAATCAAAAGCTAATCTCTTAGTCAATCAATCAAATAAATAGATGGAGATCTAAATCAGATTTTAATTCTTATGAGTGTCAAAAGTGATCCTAGATTAGATTAAATGTGACTCTATTCAAACTAGTTCTAATCCAATTTTAACCCACAGAATTTTAGTTGCATAACAATTAACTTGACTATCTCTAGTTAGACTTAATTGATTATGCGATTCAATTTCCAGCTAGCATAAACTAATAGATCCCTCAATCTAATTAATCTAGCACTAGACAAGTTAAGAACACCTCTCAGTGATTCTAAACTATTGGGATGAAGAACAGAAAATTAAATCATGCATAGAAGATAATTGAAAATACCTCAATGAATTAATAAACGAATGTACATAGTTGACTACTTCATGCTGGGTGAACAGAGCTCCTCACCCTTAACAATAGAGTAGTTTAGCCTTGCACAATAAAAACTAGATCTAAGAATTATGAGAAAACAAATCTGTGCTGAGTGTCTAACCCTAGGTGGTTAAATCACTCTTTATACTTATTCTAATCTAAATTCAAATTCAAATTAAAATCTAATCATATCCTAATCTAATCCTAATCTTATCTCCTAAAATTACAAGTCTTTATCTTCTTCTCTTGAGTCTTCAATCAATCATATCTTTAATCTTCCAATCATGCCCTTGATTAATGTGCGAAATTGATGCCTAATGACTTGGATTGGATTGGCTTTCATCAAAACTGGATGTTGCATGATTTTAAGCTCCACGTACAACATCCCTACCCCACGTATAACGTGGGGTTGTTGCCTCAAATGGCTTATTGGACGCCAACCTCACGTACGACGTGGAGAGAGTCACGTATAACGTGTACTCTTTGTCAATTTGGCTTCTTTGGGTTTTAATACCCACGCATGACGTGAGAGCCTCACGTATAACGTGGGCTCTCTGTCCAATTTGGCCAATTCAATTTTAATTCCCACGTATGATGTGGGCTTCAGCACTTAGCC
>JASCZI010060647.1:0-11146 GCA_036250425.1 Stylosanthes scabra | reverse complement strand
TCATATCTTTAATCTTCCAATCATGCCCTTGATTAATGAGTGAAATTGATGCCTAATGACTTGGATTGGATTGGCTTTCATCAAAACTGGACGTTGCATGATTTTAAGCTCCACGTACAACGTCCCTACCCCACGTATAACTTGGGGTTGCTGCCTCAAATGGCTTCTTGGACGCCAACCTCACGTACGACATGGAGAGAGTCACGTATAACGTGTACTCTCTATCAATTTGGCTTCTTTGGGTTTTAATACCCACACATGACGTGAGAGCCTCACGTATAACGTGGGCTCTCTGTCCAATTTGGCCAATTCAATTTTAATTCATACGTATGACGTGGGCTTCAACACTTAGCCAAATCTCTTTTTTCTTCTCTGCTTCGTTCTCCTTTCTTTAATCCTCTTTGTTTTTTCTTTAAGCACCTAAAATCCTTTGTGAAACACTCTATAAACATAAACAAAACTCAAAAGAACATCAAGTTTGTTTGATTGACAAATTGAGAGTGTAAATCACTAGAATAATCATATAATTAAAGAGGAATTGAAGCTAAAAACAACCCAAGATGCACACACATCAGCACCAGGATCCCATTGGTAAAATTGGAGGCCAATAATCTCAAACAACTAATTTTTATGTGATGCATAATTCTGAAGTTGGCCCAAAGGATGATACCATATTCAAATATGGGCCTGAATTTAGGGAATTATTCTTTCCCCTTTAATTTTGGCTCCTGAAACTAGGGCATGGCCCAATAGAAGGCAAAACTCAATTGCCCCAAAGGATGCAGCCATGGTTGCTACACCAACGGCAGCGCGGTTGGCCCCAGTTCCAAGCGCTGACAAGCCTCGCTCTTCGGCGCGCCGCCATCGATTCTCATCCTCGACTGGCTTCACTACCTCAGCAACCCCCGGTGCGCCGAGTAACACCATCACGCTACCGCTTTCCGAGGCCACCACACGCCCCTGCAAGCTGCCGTTGTGCCCTTCTCCGCCGTGATCCCACAGAAACACTGCCGCCAAGAGAGGCGGCGGCGTTAGAAGGACAAACCGCCTCAACCGCCGCGTAAGGAGACCTCCCTCTGTCACCCTCGCGATGGAACCGTTCCCGGCGCTGTCACTAAGCGAGTTCTCCGCTCCCGTCGCAGGCCAGAGAAGAACTCCTTTCGAAATCGCCTAGAACCAACGGTTGCTAGTCGTCCCCTGAGGCTTAGCTTCAGGCACAGTTGTCCTCTCCGTCGCGCCGTCTTCTGCCGTCGAGGTTGACCACCTTCCTCTCGTGGGAGCGCCGACCTCGGCGCTGCTTCTGGCTCCGTCAACTACATGGATTGCGCTGCCAGCGCCAATTTCATGGGCCAGAATTCATAGATTGTCACCACCGTCCGAAGTGAAGTTCGGTGGCTTCGGTGGTGGTCGATGAGCCCTGTTTTCTTCTGATTCAAGAGTACCATCCCTTCCAGGCGCATTCCCATCAACGTCCTCGGTTTCTACATCTGGTAAGAATCTCTTGATTTGAATTGGTGAAACTGGAGCTGATTGAATTTCTGGATTTTGATTGTGATACTCTGATCGATCCATAATTTCTGTTGATCTGGTGGTGTGGTGTAATTGTTGAAATGTTAAACTGTGTTGGATCTGAATCTGATTTCCTAATCTGGTTCTTCATCTATTTCTCTGTGTGTTTGAATTTAAGCTTCAAGATGAATTGGATCTGGAATTGTTAATGCATGTTGTTGCCTGCTAGATGAATTTTTCTAAATCTATAACTCTGGTTTTGAGAGATCTGATAATGGATTTTTCCATCTTTCTTCGTAAATTTGTGCTAAACAAAATGCATCTTCAAGAGTTTGTGGATCATTAAAGATGATTTCTCTATAAATATAATTTTTAAAACTAGTGATAAAATTCTTCAATCTATCCGAATCACTCCATGCCAATTTTTTTGCATAAGGCACAAAAACTACAAAATAATCATGCACACTTTCAATTTGCTCCATTGGAGGTGAGATCACTCTATACCACCATAGAAAAGAAGAAATGGTGGCAAATGAAAGCACCAATGTTAGGAGTAAAGATACTCCTAAGAAGAGAATGGAAAAATTAAGAAGAGATAGAAGAGAATTAGAGAGGAAGAAGAGAGAATTCCCAAATTGGGACCAAAGGAAAATTGAACAATTCACTAATTTCATGTATAATTGAGTACAATACTACTATTGCTATTTATAGAAATCTAATTAGCTAACTAACTATGCCAAATGAGCTTTGGACCTAATTATACTCATAACACATGTATTATATACTAGTTGTTGATTTTTATGGCTTATTTTAATATACACCTAACATAACTCTTCATGTAAATAATATTCGTAATTATATATTTATATCATTTAATATTATGTATTTAATTTAATAACAATTTAAAATAAAAACAAAAGCCAAAATAGAAAAAAAATTACAATATTATACACAACCAAGCATTTTTAATAACCAAGTCCAACCAAGCTCCAAAACCTCACGCGCGTCTTTCACGTCAGTTTTTGCAGCTCCTCCTCCTCCTCCTCCTCCTCCTCCTCCTCTTCCTCCTCATTCTTCTTCTTCTTCTTCTCCGTCAACTGCGGCTTTTTTTTCCGAAGACGATGACGGCGACAGCAGCGGCATCAGCAGCAACAACAAGGAAGAGGAGGGCGAGAAGGAGGAGGAGGACAATGAAGACAACAATAGAGAAGGAGAAGACATCAGCGACGACATCGGCGATAAGGAAGAGGAGGAGGATGATTATATCAACATTGAAATTACAGAAGAATAGGAAGAAAAAGAAATATAACAGAGGAGGAGGGGAAGGATGATGAAGAGGAACACAGAAGAAGAAGAAGAAGAAGAAGAAGAAGAAGATGATGATGATGATGATGATGGTGGTGATGGTGATGGTGATGGTGGTGGTGGTGGTGGTGATGGTGATGGTGATGGTGATGGTGATGATGACATGATGATGAAAAGAAAATTCTTTTATGTTTTTCATGCAATTCCATTTCTGTTTTCGTGAAAATCCGTTTCTATTTTGGTGAAAATTCGTTTCTGTTTTACTTCAAGATCCATTTCTGTTTTGCTTCAAAAATCAAATTCAGTTTTCATATGAAAATTCGTTTTTGTTTTCCTTCAAAATCCGTTTCTGTTTTGCTTCAAAATCCATTTATATTTTACTTCAAAATCCAATTCAGTTTTTATATAAAAATTCGTTTCTATTTTGCTTTTAAAATCCATTTCTGTTTTGCTTCAAAATCCGTTTCTATTTTTTATGAAAATTTGTTTCTATTTTTCATGAAAATCCAATCATCATCAGCAGCAACAACAACATGAACAACAGCAGCAACAACGTAATAGTGTAATAGTGGAGGAGGAGGAGGAGGAGGAGGAGGAGGAGGATTACGAAAATAGTGGTGGTAGCAAGGATGGCGACAGAGGCGGCAGCAGCGACGACGACGGCGGCAACGGTGATGGCGGCGGCAGCGTAGGAGCAGGGAGAAGGAGAAAGAGGAGGAGGATGTGGAGGGGATGAGTTGTTGCTGAGAAATTGAGAGAGAAATGCGTGTGTTTTGAATTGGGAGGAGAGCGCGTATTTTCACACTATTTGGGTGAGGGTGGATTAAAAATACTTGGTTGAGCTTGGTTGGTAAAATTGATGGCTATCAAACTTTTCCAATTTAAATATATAAAGATATTAAACAAAAATTTGAAGAACAGTTAGTTAATTGATGTTGGTTTCCTAGTTGAACTCTTCAAGGTGATACCCTATACAAAGACGACGGTTTATGCCGACTTGCGATAAATAACACATCAAAATTCAAAAAATTAAATAAAGAAATATAGAAAACTCTGTTCATTAATTTATTCTGCTTACAAAGTTACAATCATTTATATATAGAGAGAAATATGCTAGAGGTGAACAAAATTTATTATTTTTAATCAATAATTAATTATCAATATCGAAAAATAATAATTTTAAGTGTATATTTATTTTATCCAACAAAGTTGAATCAAATTTTATGTTAAATAAAAAATTATTTTTATATAAAATAGACATTCATTTAGGTGCTATCTTTTAAATTATTTGATATCGAAATGATATTTTATTTAATATAGAAATAAATGAGTTGGTTCGATTTGATTGATCAAAATAAGTGTATAAATAACATTATCGTTTTAAAAATATTAATTAAAGTATTGTTAAGATTTCAAGTGTTAGTAAGGGTTCAATTAGTTTGACATAAAAAAAAGCAAAGAGAAATGAGCAACTTTTAAGACAAGAGATGAGTTAACTTGACACCTTTAACGTTTTGAATTGATCGTAGTGTCTTTTCATCATTTTTACTCTTTTACTTTGTTTCTTTACAAAATCTCCCTAATAATTAAGTCCTCAACAGTGATCCAACAAATATAACATTAAATTATTAATTTAAAATGTTGAAAAAATATATTAAATTTCCAGTCCTTTAGCATTCCTGTATATATAACCCAAGCCAAGCATATTAGAAGTTTGCTAACATGATAAACAACATAAAACTTTAAAACACGTAAAATTGATTACAATATATCACAGATGACCAAGAGAGTGTTTTTATGAAGATAATTCGTCTTACATATTAGGACTTATAAATCAAACCCATATATTTGTTTTCATTTCCAATTGCTACACACAAATTAAATAAGCCAGTTATGTAAAAAACTCCCTCTGTTTCTGATTAACACCATCATTACCTGCCAAGATCATGTACTTATCTTTCCTGGTGAAACTTGTGCATGTAAACCCCAACGCTTTCCCAATCTCACTCTGCACAAAATTTGCAACTTCAATCCTTGATTTCCCACCACCATGGCATGTTTCTGATCTTGGCAACTTCTCTAGAATCTTGATAGAGTAGGAAGGATTTGGGTTCATTAAGTGGAAAACAGGGTCCAAATACTTATGGCCACTAGCTGTTGTACCATAGAACATGCTAACCTTAACATCAATAGCAACAGGAACAATATCATCAGTGAGTTCAGCAAACAACGGACTAAACCTCAGCAAATAAGGCTCCCTGCATGTTGTCCCTTCCGGACACACCACAAGGTTGCCTTGTCTCAGAAGCTTCTCCATTGTTTCTTTGTCTTTCTCTCTGTCCCTTGTTAGTCTTATAGTTCTAATTGGTGACACTAACTCGTTGAATCTACTTAAGCTATACGTCACTGCGGAGAGTGGTTTCTTGAGAACGCATGAAATGTAAAGCGGATCGAGCAATGTTCTATGATTGCATACATAGAGCATTCCCTTCTTGTGTTGTTGTACCGTGTGGTTTTCTTTTTCTTTTGCGGTTGTTCTTGAAGTTGTGGTTCTTGTGCCAGAGAATGCTAAGAATGGTGCTGAGACATGGAAGGGTAACAAGACACCGAGTGTGAATCTGAAGAACATGAGGAATAATCCGAGAGGTAACCACAAGAACATAGCAAGAGAAGATGTAGGGGTTGGCATGAAAGCCATTCTTCCATCATGGAAGATCAATTCTTTTGGATACTTTTCTCTTGGAGATGGATGCAAGTTTTTTCTTTCAGCAATGTTCAACTTTAAATAACCCTCCTGCCAAAAATAAAATAAAATAAAATAAAAACACAAAACTAGTGAGAAAATTTAGCATAAATAAAGATAATTATAATTACTTCTGTCCAATTTTACATTATTTTTCTAATGTATTTAGGGTAAAATTAACTTTATATGAAAGTTATCAAGTATTTCAAAAAAATAAATAAAGATGTTTATGCGTTTGTATATGTGTTTTCACACCTAATAGATTCACGCACTAAATATAAAATTAATTAAGTCTAACACAAAAAATTTTAGTCACGGAAAATTTTTTTAAAAAAAAAACGGATGCATATATATTCTAGTGATTTTAGTTAGATCCTTACTATTGAAATAAAAGGTTCAAACATATATAAGACAGATATTCCTAAAATACTTAATAATTTTCCAGATCTATACACATACAAAAAGTAAAATATAATAAATAACATGAGTATGCTTTTATGGAGATTCAATATGCTTGTAATTTAGACAACAAAAAAAAATATATGCTTGTAATTTTGTTTTTTTATTTGAAATGGGCAAACCTTGAAAAAAGGGGAAAGCTCATGATGATGAATGTAGTCAAAAGTGCTATCTTTGGTATAAACAGAATCATCTTGTGAAAGGGTAATGCTGCTATTTCCATTCTTCTTTTCATCAAACAAACCCAAAAAGTACCCATTCAAAGATTTCAACTCTCTTGCTACAACAACTTCAACACCTAAATAGTCTCTCAAGAAACCTTCAACCATGACCCTAGGCAACTTAGTAGAAACCACCCTTTTCTCATGGCACATCACTGCTTCAAATGCTTCCCACCGAACATCTTCAAAGAAGAATTTTGGAAGAACAGATGATCCTATTCTGAATGTGTCTTTTTTTATACCAAAAAAGCATAAGAAAACCATAACATACAAACCAAGTTGGTGTTCTCCCAAAAGCCACACCAAAGGGTATGAGAGGAACAAGATGAGAAATCTTAGAAGCCCACCAGCTTCAAAAGCAACAAGCATGAAATAAGGGAATAGTGAAGTGGATCTTAACAGAGTGCCTTCAAAATCAAAGGATACAGCTTTTTTCTGGACAAGTGAAGTGGCTTTCATCTTGCTTAAGGTGGTATAGAGTTCTTTTTGGTGTTAAGAGAAATGCTGTTTGTGAGGCATTTACCAACTTTATATTTGGTCCAAAGCATTTGGATGTTGCTCAATGCTCAACATGGCTTTTTCAATTATTATATTTTTTTAATTATAATTTAAGCTGTTTTGGAAGGGGAAAAAAAATACTTGGGTTTGGTAAAGGAAAAAATAGCTTGATATTTGGGTGCTCTTTGATTATTATGATAATATTTTCATATTTTTTTATATTTATATCCTCAATTATATATTCAATCTCAACAAGTCATATTATTTAAATTTTTATTATCACAAATATTATATTATAAAAAATTGATTTATAATAACAATATATTATCTTTATATTGCAAAATTATCTATATAAAACTTAATAGTAAATATACCATCAAAAGGTGCTCATGTAATAAGAAGTTTAATAAAAAAATTTAACTTAACAAAAAACGCTTAAATAATGACCCCAAAATTAATTAATTATATATATATATATATATATATATATATATATATGAAGCTTTTCTAGTATTTTTAGGAATAAGTATTTTTATACTTTTAGTCATTAATTTTAATTAATTTCATTTATAAAATTTATATATAATTAAAATAAACAAATAAAAACATAGAAATATTTAAGTTTCTAAATACACTGCAAAAGCTTACGTATATATATAAAAGATAGGAAAATTTTTAGGTATATCGATTTATCGGTATAACTATAATCTGTAATCGTTGATTTTGATTAAAAAAATTTAAAATATAAATTAAAATTAACAGTTACAGATTATAAATTACATATATACCGATAAACCAATATAACTGAAAACTTTCTTATTAGAATTAAAAATCTCTTCACAGAAAGAAGGATTTCAGAGTTCAGAGTGTATGTAGTACCATACATTTGCATCAGTTATATGGAAATATGCTGGACTATACACTAAGGCTTATCAATAAACTAAATGATGCACAGTACTTGGCTAGCTGTTAATGTCTCCATCTAATATAAGTGGCTGACCCTAACATCATTGATGAGCATATATACATAGGCTTAGGTTTTTCTTTTACTTTTCCCCCCTAGTTAGCTTAAATACAAACAGATAACCACAAAATAGATTATATATGTAAAAGGATAAATAAAAAGAAAAAATACCCACTAAAAAATTAGTCACATTTTAAGAAGTATAAGGTTTAGGATTAGGAAACATGTCTTGAAAATAAGAATTTAATTTTCATACACCGTCAGTGTAAAAGAGTTTTACATATACATTCAATCAAATGTTATGATATTATAAAAAATAATTAATTTTTAAACTTACTACTTCTAAAATCATATAAATGTAAGAATCTAATCGAATGACAGTGTAAAACGTTTTACATCGTGAGTGCATTAAAATTAAACTCTATACATAAAGCCATTTATTTATCGCGTTGGGTGAGTGAATCCAGTAGAAATTTAATAGATTTATCTAGGATATATGCAAGGTCATCCGGTGATATCGGCAAAATTGTTTTTTGTTTAATGGATTAAAATGCCTTAAAAAGGGTCATTCTATAGACCTAATAACCTTAGTTTTTAGGTTTAATCTGATATCAGAGTTAAGTATTTCATGGTTTTTTATAATTTAACAATTTTAACCGATTAATTTTAATTATTTATATATTTTATAATTAAAATCCATTATTAAAATATTGAAATCATACATCATATACTACCTAGAATATAATGCATCCATAGTATTATGATCTTATGACATAATAATAAAGGACTAATGATGCAGTTCAAATATACACCAATAATATAAGAAAAAATTAGGAAGTCAATATATTATAATCAATAGGGAGTCAATATGAGTTACGAATGATAACTCATATAAATTTTGAATAATAATTTAATTGTTGACTCCCTAATAGACTTCGTAATATTAATTCTGTAGCATTGTTGATAATATAATCATCATTAGAGCTGAGCCAGTGCTTCCAGTTCCATACATTGTGACTTCTTCGGACCACACATTAATTTTAACCTTTTTGGTTACTCAATTTGTTGCATAGCTTGAAATTTCGGTTATCTTGTTGACCTCTGTTTTTTTCATCAGTAGAGTATAAATTTATTCTGATGATATACTATATGGGTATATTAATTTTGGGAGTTTAGCTTCACCTACCACAAAAAACTATTATTAATTCCCGGTGCATGCGATACATCAACTTGTGGTGTATGTTTCTTGTTCATTCCTTTCTTTTATTTAATCATAAATTTCAGTCGTGCGAAATCCATCAAATCAAATTAAAATTTGAAATAAATAAATAAATAATCTAGAACAGCATAAAATTTTTTTTTGGGACATTCATCGGTATAAATTTATTTTATTTTATATTCTTTAATTATTACTGAAATAATTAGAGAATATTAAATATACGGACTCAACACAAAAAACATTATATATATATAATACACCAATCATAGTATAGGAAAATTATATCGTAAACGCAGAAAATGCGGCATATCGTTATTATACCGTTTTTTAACTGTTGAACTTAATTGATTTTAATTATAAATTTAATATATGATTAAAATCAACGATTAAAAGTGCTGAAATATCAGTATGCCGCTAAAAATCTTCTCATAGTATATTCTATCTAGCAAAGTGGGAAGAGGGGAAGATCAAGTTTACAACCATAATAACAAACACAAATAAAACAAGGACAAATATAAAAACCAAGACAGCTACAACAATTATGATGTCCTTTATGGCATATTAACTCATTTCCATCCTTTATGGCATATTAATAAAATATCTCACCTTCTTCTTCTTCTTCGCAGGTCTCTATCCCTCAACCATATTTGCCACCCAATTCATTCATGCCCAGTATTGTATATTAAGAAAAATTTAAATACCATAATTTAGTAGTCATAAATAGTTATAATTTTATATGCTAATTATTTTCTTTTTAAGTTTAGTTTCCTCTTTTATCTTGTTAGGGTTAGTGTTTGTATTAAGATTGATTTATTTCTTGTTATTTGTGTGGAGGGGAGCCTCTTATTTGTTTTTATTAAGGTGGAGTTTTTTTTTTTATATACTACTATGAAGATTCTAAAATTGTTTTCATATGAAAATTTTTCATTTTTACTATAAATTGAAAAATTGAATTGTTTGTGAAACTGATAATGTGGACGTCTTCATTGCTGTGCAGACTCGTTCTTTTCATGCTGGGGCAGCTGATTCGGATTTAATTAGCAAAATTCAGGAGTTGATTTGGCGTAATTGGACTGTTGAAGTTAGGCTAATTCAGAGAGTTGCTAACTCCATGGCCAAGTTTGCAGCTAGATCCCACCTTGCTCAAGCTGAATGGCTTGAGCCTTGGAGATCTCTTTCTCCTCTTCTAGCTAGAGACCTGTCTAATTCTAGTTAGTTGTTCTTTACTTATTTTTTGTCATAAAAAAAAAGCATTTTCTTTTAAAAGTGTTGCTATTCCCTTTAAAAGTGTAGCTCTAAAAGCTAAATCCTCACATGAAGATGATTTTCACATCTTCATTTGAGGACTTGGCTTTTTTTTTTTTAGTTAATTTAGATGGAAGCTGATGAGTTTTTTTTTCTTTTATTTTGTTATTATTTATTTGTATTTATGATGAAGCAGAACTTTTTTTTGTGTTTTTGTTTTGAGTCAGAGCCTCTTTTTATCTTTTGTTTGTGTTGAAGCGGAGCCTTTTTTTATTAAAATTAAGGTTGAGCCTATTTTTGTACTGATGAGACTGGCCTCTTTTTTGGTAACACCTCTTGCGATACTTGAATTATAAAAAAATCATAATTTTCTTATTTTAATTTAAATTTTTATTTATACATTGTTATTGAATTAAATATATAATATTATATGTTATAAACACTTACAAATGTTATTTATATATAAGGCAAGTACTACCATAAAGATATAAAAATCATCTTCATATGAAGATTTAGCCTTTATGGTAACAGTTTTAAAGAAAATAGCGACACTTTAAAAATTGTGAAGCTTTTATATATACTAAAATCTAACCATTCAATTTAATATCTAATGGTTAAAATGAAAAATCTTTATCTGAAAACACTTTTAAAATTTTTATTGAAGTATCTATCTATATAAAATTATAGATATCAAATTAAATATGATAATTTTGAATTATGACAATCTATCGTTACTCATATAAAAATATTTTTCTATTTATTATATTAAAACATTTTTTGGTAAAAATATATAAATCATAGTTTCTAAAAAATATTTTTTTATTTTTTCCAGTGCTTTTATTTTCACTAATAAAATTTTCTAAAAGCACTTTTATATATATATATATATACACGTGGGAATTTTATTCAAATAAAATAAAAAAATCATTATTTCCCAAAACAAGTCTTTATATCTTTTATTACTCACATCCAATTTTTTTTTG
>JASCZI010060646.1:17921-45244 GCA_036250425.1 Stylosanthes scabra | reverse complement strand
CTCCGCCCCTTTTGTTGTTTCGCTCCCGTTCTCCACCAATGGGCTTTCTGAGCTGCGATGCTTCCTCTAAGTTGATGTACTTCTCGGCCCTTTCCTGTACCTCGGGTAAGGAGGTCGGGTGCCTCTTCGAGATTGATTGTGAGAAAGGCCCCTCACGCAGACCGTTAATCAACCCCATGATGGCTGCTTCAGTTGGTAGTTGTTGGATTTCCAAACAGGCTTTGTTGAATCTTTCCATGTACGCTCTCAATGATTCGCCTTCCTTTTGCTGGACTCCGAGTAGACTCGGAGCGTGTTTTACCTTTTCCTTCTGAATTGAGAACTGGGTGAGAAACTTCTTGGCCAGCTCTTCGAAGCTCGTGATGGACCTCGGGGGCAAGGAATCGAACCAAATTTGTGCCGCCTTAGATAAGGTTGTTGGGAAGGCTTTGCACCTAGTTGCGTCTGAGGCTCCTGCCAGGTATATCCAACTTCTGAAGTTGCTGAGGTGGTAGCAGGGGTCAGAAGTGCCGTCATGCAGGACCATATCTGGATTCTTGAAGTTCTTGGGGACTTCTGCTTTCATGATCTCCTCAGAAAATGGGTCTCCAGGGTGGAGGTCGGAATATTGATACTCTTGCCGTACCCATTTCTGCTTCAATCCTTCTTCCAACTTCTTGATCTTCTCCTCAGCTTCCCTTCTCCAACGTAACTCATCTTGTATCTTCATTTCTACTTCACGCTGTTGTGCCAGCTCTTGTTCCAATCGGTCAAGGCGCCCGTTGTGTCCATTAACCAAACCCATAAATTCATAGTGAGTTGGTTTGGAGTGGGGTTCTGCCGAGCGCCGTGGGGGAGGTCGCGACTTCCTTGGGGAAGGCTGTTTATCTGAGGCCCCTCGGCCCCTACTTCTGGAGTTGTTTTGGGATTCTGAATCTGAAGCTGTATGTCCATCCTCTCGGTAATCCGCCATTTTCAGTGTTCGTACCCAATTCCTAGGCCCAAAGAATAGGCCCACCATTGGGCCATTTTTGGGAGACCACCTTGCCAAATGACTCAGAGAGAGGAAGTTAACCCGCTCAGCCCACACGCTGACAGAACATCCGACTTGTATGGACAAGTCGGGTATTGCCGACTTATAATACGGATGAGCTCGTAATGGGCAGAATATTGGGCTCAACACCTTGGCAGGCCTAGGGGCATCCTGGCCTGCTCACTAGGAAGAACCGATCCAACCCGGCAGGAGAGGCCCGATCCAACGTGCCCTCCACGAAAGAGATGTGACACGATCTCTCCTCCGGAATGGAAATGGAGACGTGCTCCCATGTACTACTCCGAACCCTCAGGACATGCACTTCCCCATTATCAACGATACAGGTACACTCGTGCCTATAAATACCCCACAGGTATACAGGTTTAAACACACTGAACACAATACTTCTACTATACTTAAACTCTGCTTACACCCTGTCTAACTTGAGCGTCGGAGTGTTCCGCATTCACCCCGGAACACCAATAAAATATAAAATAATATTAAATTAAATATAGATAAAAAAAATTATCCAATTTCTCAAACATATATATACAAGATATATATTTGCTTAAAACTTTCCTTTAAATATCGAAAATTTGAGAATCACAACTTAAAATTTTTAATTAGTCTAGACAAATACAATAAGATTATTACTTATTAATTATTTTTGTATAATATAAAAATTAAATTAAAAAATTAATATCACATAAAATAATATTAAATTAAATAAATAAAAATATATAATTTATTATTATAATTCAGGTTTGCATATAGTTCTATCTGATTTGTAATTTTATGCATTTTACAATTTTTTTTATTTGAATGTAGTATATTATTATATAGAATGTCAGGATATAAGAAGGTTTATTTTTTTTATAATATAATAAAATTTGATTAAATGGTTATATAGATATAATATAATATAATAAGATTTACTTTTAATAAGATATATTATTATTAAGAAAACCACCAAAGCTACTTGTGTTTATTATTAATAGAATTACTAAATTTTTTATCAATATTTTGGGGGGCCATGGCCCCCCATTGCCCACACTAAGCTCCGCTTCTGACTGTGCTATTGGGTCATTGGCTAGATAAAATGCATCACATAAAATAAAAAAATATTTAAACTTCTAAAAGATATTAACCATTAAAATTTAATGAAAAAAATATTTTTCAATGCATTATGATAAATTATGATTTAATTAGTTTTATTTAATTTTTAATTTTTTATTTTATTTTTCTTAGTTTTCTATTTTTTTAAAAAATACTCAATTATATTATCCTCCAATTTTATCTTTTTTCTTTTTTTATTTATCTAATTTCATTGATAAAATATTTCTCTCATTTTATTAAGCTAACGGCCAATAGCAGAATTTATATAAGTCAAGGGAGAAATGACTTTTCAAAATTAAAAAATTTAGGCCTTAACGTGAACTAGTGCTAGTATGAGGCATCTAAATTGACCCAGTGCCGCACTAGTAACCATTGCCACACTATGTATACAGCATAAACAGAATTGCTACAAAATGAAACTGACTTAACATAAGTAACGGTCAGAAACCTAGTTGTCCAAGATTCATAACTTCTCATCACTTTTGTTATTTCTTCAGCTCTGTTTTGCATACTACTATTGACTAATGTTGTATAAAAGGTGGGAATGTGTTCCTCTCCCTCTAAACTTCTTAGAATTGAGATAGTTGGCCTTAGTTCAAATCTAAAAATTAGATTATGGGGTAAAGGATATCTCACAATTATAAAGTTTTAAGAGACTATATCCATGATAAATACGAAATTTATATACTCATACACCCACACAAATTTTATTCTTTTCAGCACACGGGGGTTTCAAACCCCTCTCCTTTTACAAGTGCAGCTACTCGTGAGAGCCTCCTCACCACTTGGCTATGCCCTGGCTGCAACTAACAACCTTTCTAAGGAACTAAATCCCCAAACCAAGGCGGTGCTCTGTCTCCTGGGCCCATGAAGCTGTTGTGTATCATTCACTTCCCAATTTGTATGATTTTCTTATAAAAGTAGAAATTTCATTTAAAGATAGAAATAGATATCTTTGTTGTGTCTCAAACTGTTATATGTGTGACTACTGTTAATATAGGGGCTATTCAGCCTTCATTGTCTTAGATTATTATTAGGGAAGATGGGAGAAAAGTACACATGAATTATTATACGGTGGATAAAAGTACATATAAATTTTTTTAATGACCCAAATATACACATGATTTTTTTAATAACTCAAATATATGCATGAAATATTCTATCGTTGGATAAAAGTATACATGAATTTAAAAGATTTATGTGTACTTTTGTTCTTTATTAAAATATTCTATGTGTACATTTGGTTCATTAAAAAATTTATGTGTATATTTAGATTATTAAACAAATTTATGTGTACTTTTATCCACCGTATAATAATAAATCATGTGTACATTTACCCATTCTTCCTTATTATTACACACGAAAAATAAGAATGGAATTCTTTGCTACTTGACAAACATATAAGTCAATGAGCTGGCATAGATTGTTAGATCAATTAATGCATATTTATCTATCTTGTGATAGTGAGATTAAGATTACTGTAACTAAACTTCGAAGAAACTATCTTTCTATCGCATTTCCTCTTATTCTTCTCTCAATCCTGCTATTAGAGTATATTTTAGGATATTATAATTATTAATTAGTATAATATTTAGGTACATTTCATATTAATTTTATGTGTATTAAATTTGATATTATATTAATTTCTTCATTATGAGTAGAACATGATATGCCAAATGCACCCTTACCCTGAGTCACCAGTTCTGTTATTGATTGTTTCAGGATTTTTTAACTTAGATTAGTGATAAAATTTCTTGTGTTCTTTCAAAGCAAATAAACATTTTTCACTCTCTCGGTTTGCTGTTAATTTATTTTTTAGGCTTAGAGTTTTAGGATTTAATAAAATTTGTTTAGATTTTAGAGTTTATTTTATAAATATTTTTAAATTTAAATTCAAAATAATATGTAGTGATAAATCTATAAGGCTGATTGAGAAAACAATTAACTAATTAGAACTATATAATAATTTCTTATTCATTCAGTGGTGGATATATCTTTACAGTTCTGTCTTATATATAGCCATATAGAAGTCATTTTAGTTCTTGTATAATCTTTTCTTTTCTCTTAGCTTTCTTTTGATTATGGCTTTTTAGTGCACTCGATTACTTACCTTGGTTTATAAGAATAAGAAAAGAATCCACAAAGTGGTAAAAGTGTTGGGAGGTTGCCACTTATCAAAAGACAAATCTTTAGAAGGACTACTCAAAGCAATCCCT
The DNA here is from genome assembly GCA_036250425.1 of Stylosanthes scabra. Taxonomy (NCBI): domain Eukaryota; kingdom Viridiplantae; phylum Streptophyta; class Magnoliopsida; order Fabales; family Fabaceae; genus Stylosanthes; species Stylosanthes scabra. The sequence goes on along the minus strand of JASCZI010060646.1, from coordinate 40,900 downwards.
GTCACACACATCCATATATTAGCAATAATGTGAAAAAGAAATAAAGAACTTATAAAAGTGATGATCAAGCTTAAAAGTGCTTTTCCTCCGGTGTTACTCGATCATTTCTTCTATAGAAAGTTTTGAGAAAGTAATGGAAGTCTTTTACAAGCCAATTATTATCATTTTGGTCTCTCTAAATTCTTTTTTCTAATAGTTAAAATAATTTTTTTTAAATACGGTTTAGCTTACTTAAAAATTATTTCGAAGGATTAGGGTGCCGTTCTCGGTGCCCTCAAATAGAAGTTTGGTATCTAGATGATAAAAGATGTACTTTCGTGGATCAGGCTCTCAAACATAACCGGGAGCTCTAATGGAGAAGGAAAATTGATGTGTATAAGAATAGGTTTAGAATTCTCGAATTAGGATTGGAGAGCTCTAGGTCGTTATAGGGGAAATAGGGTTAGAAAGTGTGTACCTTGAGAAATTGTTATCTCCTTATTTATATAGTGTTGGATAGTTGAGATTTTCACGGAATCTACGGTGATTATATCTTATCTCATAAGATATGATTTATTTCCTAGTTTTATGGGCTGGACCTATTGTTCATGGTCTTATTTAAGTGAATTGAGTATTAGAAGCCGGTCCCTGACAAAATAAAATATGAGTCAAATTAATTCTTTAAATCATGTTTAAGAGACTAAATCAATTCACGTTTATTACCACAAAATTTATGTTAACTTTCTATTAATATATAAACACTATTTTAACCTGTTTAATTTACGGAGACTAAAATAATTTACGCATATATAGAGATTAAAACCAAAAATTAAACCCATAAAATTATTATAATTTTAATAATAATGTTATGACTAAGTCAAGCCCTCTAGTTTCCTCTAATATCCGATTAATCTCATGAAGCATTTTAGAACTTAATAATTTTACGGCCTTTTAACAGATACACAGCAACAACAAGGCAAGGCGAATGGACCGCGTGGTTTGCCTCAAAACATAGAGAAATACGTGAATAGGCATATATGGTGGTCGTGCAAATTAAATTAAAAAAGTCTAAAACCCTCTGCAAATTATTAAAGGGTTGCGACGTATCTATTCCATTCCATTTTAGTTCTCTCACTTTTTGAATTCCTTTTCTGCCATGCACTTTATTCTTTTTTTGATTCATAATGAATTTATGTTCAATCCCCCAACTATGTTTTTCATTCCTTAAAAAACATGATCAGCATTTTAATAATTCTTGAACTCTTTGTAAAAATTAAACCATATATATGTATATGTATTTTAAATTAAATTTATATTTTATTTGGACACCAAAAAAAATTAGTTTATTTCTTCAAAATAATGAAAACTTAGAGTAGTTGGGACATCTATTCCTCTTTTAATTGCAGATATAGCTGGGAGTTCAGAGTTGAGACAAAATTAAAGTTTTGATGTTTATGCGTAATTGTTATGTTCGTATTTTCAAGTTATGTGCGTACGTATGTACATAGTCATAATTAAACTCATAATTGTACTAATCTGTTGACTTTATTTGTCTGGTCAATCTCCATTCAGTGAATTGTTATACTTCTTAATTACGAAGATATATTAAAATTCTGATTAAATTAAATTAAAGAAAATATAACAATTTTATGGTTGAATTAAGGGAGATATCCGGTGTACCTTTTAATTTGGACATGATTAAAATTCAGACGACATGGTTGTCGTTAGAAGAGATAGCTTAATAGTTAAGAAACTCATACTACCCCTTTTTTTCACCAATAACCATTGAAATCATAACATAACTAATTAAGATTTTTCTTCATTCTTAGGCTACCTAGATTTGATATTAAAAAATTAAACGAAACATTTAAATATTCGTTCAAAGAATCAAATTCTAATTACTTATCCATAATCTTATGTATCACACAAGCCAGATATACGCAAATGATAGAAATCTGGTTTGAAATTAAACAACGATTCCATTGCAAATGTAATCATCGTTAATTATGATTATCGTAACAAAAAAATTGGAAGAAAATAGAAACTCAGTTAAAAGCAACCTAAACCTATTTTATTTTATATTCCATAATTATATATAATAATTGGAGAATATTAGATATAATAAATATGTAACTATAAACGTTAGGTTAAATAAAATAATAACAATTTTATTTGTACATCCAAATTAGCTACTAAAATTAGTCATTATGTATTTATATGTATTTATTATTTTTAATATATATTTTATATTTTAATATGTATTATACACAAGTGGTTAATTTTAGTAGTTGATTTTAATTTGCAAATATCATAACCCATGAAATAATTGAGTCATTTATCTCCCGCGCATCACCAAAAGTGCAAGAAATATTTTAGAAAATGTTTGGGTAATAATAAAAATTAGCTTAAAACAATCTAATTTTTTTTATTTGGTACTCGTTAATTTTTATTGAAATGAATAAGTGATTTTAGATGTTATTAATTATAGAAGTTATATATATGAAATTTTAAATGTTAAGTTATATACTGTAAATTTGTGTTATTATTGTCCCTAGAATTAGTGCATTACTCATATTTTATAAGCAATAATTTTTTAGACAAGAGCAACTAATGATTTTTTAAAAAATAAACACTAACAAGTAACGACTAACTATATTATTTTTCTAAAAAATAAGTGTAAAATTAGAATAAGAAAGTCTTAATAGCCAATACAATTAATCTAGGTATATATCTCTTTTTGTCATCCAAGTTCATTCAAGTGAAAAATGAACAAAAATTTATATATATAACGAATATGTTTTTATAGTTGACACGAACAGGTTTTAAAACATGTTCGTTTGCTTTTAAACTCTCTGTTCGTTCTAGTAGTAATATTCTGTTCGTGCACGAACATAAATTTATATATACAACGAACATGTTTTATAGTTGACACGAACAGGTTTAAAATATATGTTCGTTTGCTTTTAAATTTTCTGTTCGAGTTAACTATGATTAACTTGAATGGAGAAAAGAGGTGTACATGTAGCATGACTGTAGCCAATATACTTTATAATGACGGTAGGTGAGTTATATATGAAAATTTATATATTTTGTGCGTGATCACTTTTATTATGTTAGTATGGTAATATTTTTTTAGTTTCGAATGATAAATTTTTTTTAAAATTTTAAATGATAATTTAATTATTTACTCTCTAATAAATTTTTAATGTTATTCCATAACTCTCTTAAAATAGAATTACTAACTGTAAATTAAATAAAACTTTAATATAACCACCAAAACTTTATGTTGTAGTATATGCATTATTATTCTTCTCCATAGATACAAGATTGTAAACACTATCTGAATGAATAAGAGACACACATATATACGCACCAAAGGATAGAGCATAGAAAGAGCAAAAGAAGACAGAGGAAAAGAGGAACCAAAGAAAGCACCCAACAGCCTTCTTTATTTCTTTCTAATCTCATTCCCATATTCAGTGGACAATGCTCCATCTAGTATCCAGCTAATTCCTCCCTTCGACATTGACGTCGCACCAACCTTCAATTCCTCTCCCTCCTTGGCTCCTTTTACTACAATAACAAAATTCTTTAAGCCACAAATATGTAACTTTTTTAACACCCATTACTATTATTATTTATTTATTTATTATCAACTTATTTCGTTCAAATATATATAAATCCAAGTACTCTTACCTTCACTTTTTTATACCCAAAGAAAATGGCAGGTAAGTATCTACCAAAAATAAACTAATTAATTCATTGTATAGACTTATTTTAAGTCAAAATAACACATACCACACGCTTGCTAAAGTCGTACACTCACTCCCACAAGCATTTTAATTTCTCCACTCTTAAAAAGCACCGTCATTTTATATAAAGTAAGTAGTAGCATAGCCCTCCACATCAATGGAAAGAAACAAGTAACTAACACTAACACATCAACACTGCTATAGCCTTTTATTTCTGCCATTACTATTATAATTCACTCACTCATTCATTCGCCACTTTCATTTCACTTCATACCCAATTACCCTCACAAATGGAGTTCGGTAGGATCGGACCCACCGACCCAGGTGGTTCCTCACGGCGTTCCACCGCTCCTCTCACCGGAGCTTCTTCCGATTCCACTTCTTCAAGAAACAAGAAGAAGCTCATCATGATCTCCCTCCTGGCCACAGCCTTGATAGTTGCCTCCGCCATCTCCGCTGCTTTAATCGCCGTCACCCGGTCCCGTGCCTCGGCCGCAAACTCCCCCAACCTCCGCCGGGAACCAACTGAGGCAATCTCCAAGACCTGCAGCAAGACCCGGTTCCCCACACTCTGCATAAACTCCCTCATGGACTTCCCGGGGTCTGAAACCGCCACGGAGCAAGACCTTGTCCACATTTCCTTCAACATGACCCTTCGCCACGTCAGCAACGCCTTCTACGCTTCCACAGGCATAGCCTTCGGTGACACGGACTCGCGAATCGATACCGCCTACCAAGACTGCCTCGAGCTCCTAGATGGCTCCATGGATTCGTTAGCGCGGTCGCTGCGCTCCGTCGCCCCATCTCTCGACTCATCCTTCGGCGACGAAGCCATAAGGCCCGCCACCGTGGGGTCCGTCGAGGACGTGACGACGTGGCTCAGCGCAGCGCTGACGAACCAGGACACGTGCTCCGAGGGGCTCGAGAACGCGACAGGAACACTGAAGGACCAGATGGTTAATAATTTGAAGAACTTGGCGGAACACGTGAGCAATTGTCTCGCGATATTCTCGGCGGGAAGTGGCGGTGGCGATTTCTCGGGGGTGCCCATACAGAACAAGAGACGGTTATTGGGAACCGGAGAGGAGGAGGAGAATAATAATAACAATAACAATGCTGATTCTGACGATGAATCCGATATCTCGGGAGAAAATGATGAGAATAATAATCGTTTTCCAAGATGGTTGAGCAAACGAGATAGGAGATTGCTGAGTTTGCCGGTATCGGCGATACAAGCCGATATAATAGTGTCTAAGAACGGTGATGGAACAGTGAAGACAATCAAAGAGGCGATTAAGAAGGCGCCGGAGAAAAGTAGCCATCGCTTCATAATATACGTTAAGCAAGGAAGGTTAGTAAATTTGTGAAAGTTTTTTTTTTTTTTTAAATTTTTTATTTACTAGTAGTAATAATAATACTTCAACTAAAAATTGTGTTCATACTTTAAATATTATAAATTTAGTAAAAACAATTATAGACATTCAACTTCATAAGTTCTGTGATATATACTGTATCTAAATTTTACATTTTTTTTTTATAATTTTTGCTATAATCAAACGTAAGTGATTTTTAATAATAATAATAATAATACAAAAAACTTTTCCGAAATTCTTTTATAAGTATTTGTTTTGGTATCTGAAATTTAGTATTTAATATAATTAAAAATAATAAATGATTAATAATTAATATTTAATTTTAAAAATGTCAAAATTAAATATTTTGAATATTTAACATTTATTTTAAGAAACAATAATTTCAACAAGTTGGACCCAAAATAAATGGAGGTGGAGAAAATTTGGCAAGGTTGGTAATGGTGGATATTTGAAAGTACACAAGCATAACATGGGAGAGTATAGACTATGGAGGTACATATGCTTTGCTTTCTGTGCAGAATGGGGTGTCTTACTTTTTATCTTTTTCCAAGATAACGAACATCGCACTTTTTAGTTACCTTTTGTTTTCATTTAACGTACTACATAATTGAAGAGTCTGATATGAATATGATTATTTGCAGCAAGAAAAAAAAAAGCACAGGGGGCCGGTGATCACTGACAAAGTTATTATTTATTTTTATTTTTATTAAATATTAAGATTTATCTGCATGCATTTGCAGCAAACACACCCAGCAAACACACCCACCATGTAGAATATTTTAACAAGTATTTTAATCTTTGATTAATTTAAAGCATATTAATATCTCACCCCACCTTTGTGTCAACATAAGGTGCAATTATTAAACTTTTTTGTAAAAAAAAATATAATTTTGTAATAAAGGTTTTCAAATATTTTAAAGAAATTATTGTTGTTCCTTTTAATTTCAACTTTTTCTTAACAAAAATTAATTACTTTCTCTATTGTTTTAATAAAAAAGCAAAACGAAACAAACGACAAATCACAGTAATTCAATTGTTAGACACCCAAAAAAAAACTAAAAATGAGTAATTCAATTTTGTTTGGTTCAGCAACTACTTTGTCATTTATCTTGCTCAATTACCAAATAGAAAACTAATAAAAATAATTAATTTTCCTGAGCCAGTTATTATGAAGTATTTTGTCGGTTGGACAAACTAGGTCCCATGCATTATCTCACCAGAAAATAACAACTAAAATTAATGTGATGGTTTCAACTCATCATGAACGCTTAAATTCCCTTAATTGCAATTTAAATAGCAGTTAAGAGTTTTGTTATTGTCTTATCCTTTACTTAATCAAGTTTAAGTTTTTTGGTGTGGAGATGATGTATGATAGCAATAGAAAGATTAAAAAAGCGTAATATGCGCACTGAGGATAACTTTTTGGATATGATGATGGCGATGGAATTTTCAGGTATGAGGAGGATGATTTAAAAGTGGGTAGAAAGAAAACCAATCTAATGTTCATAGGAGATGGAAAGGGCAAAACCGTCATCACAGGAAATAAAAATGTTGCTGATGGCATGACCACATTCCACACAGCATCATTCGGTAAGTTATTATTATTCCTTTGCACCTTCCTTCATGCTTACTTCTTTCTTCTTAGTGTTCCCCTCTTTTTCTTGTTGCATTGCTTACAACTGCTTTAATAATTTAACCCCATTTTTTTACTAGAAAAATAATCACTAAAAAGTAATTTAATTAATTTAGTCTTCATAATATAATATCATAATTATATACTTATTATATTTAATATTATTAAAATTTTTATTTTCTAAACATTTTTTTTGCGTCTTCATTTTTTAAAATTTAAAGGTAGATATATTATTTCTATTATGATGATATTCAAAAATTCTACTTAAACATCAAAATTAGCTATCAATGTATTATACACATTGAAATATAAAATATATGTAGTTTAACTCAATTTTAGTGTGTATTTTTATATTTCAATATATATTATACACTAATTACTAATTTAGATGGCTGATTTTAATGTATACATAGCATATAACCCAATAATATTTACATGTTATTAGTTATCCCTTTAATATTTTGTAAAATTAAACTTGGAATTTAAATTAAACATTTAATGGCATTGAAATAGGGTGAAAATATTATATTATCTATCATTTAGCATTTTGTAGAATTAGACTGGAAAATGAATGACAAATTAAGATATTGAACCAGAACCATTCATTAGTAGGTCTTAGCTTGTAGTACTACAGCTGGAAAGAATATTACTCTAATATAAATGCACGTTTATTAAAACACCCTAAAAAAATTTCAATCAGCATAATTTGTTGAGTTGGAGATACTGTAAGAAAAAAATTAATTTATTTATATGTAAATTTATACAATTAAATTAATTAATTTATGCTTATATATACATACACATATGTATGATACAATCCATCCCCAAAAAATGTTTATAAAGAACTTGCGAAGAAAACAATGCATGAGACAGAAGAAATGCAAGGTACACGTGGCATGGCATCATTCTACATGATTGGTTTATGTCAGGCGACAAGTCTATTTCACACCCAAGTGAGAGTGTTCAGAGTTCAATGGCCTACATATGTTTTTAGATGATTGAACAATAATGCACGACTCAAAGTTTCATTAAAAACGAAATAATAGTAAAATTTTACCTCCTTTCTTCAAAAATAGAATGTTCAGTTGTGAGTGACATTAGGATATGCATTATTGTGCCAGTATAATGCGTTTTAAATACGCAAGTCAAGTCAATTCTTTACTAATTAATAATACTGAACCATCAAAATCAAAACAAAAACAAAAATGTACTGGCAAGGGGATAAATCCTACTAAATAATAATAATAATAATAATAATAATAAATAAAATTTTAACCAACATTAACCAACAAACATTGAATAAGTTATTAATTCAAAAAAATTAAATAAAATTAATTATCTAAAATATAAAAATTAATCATCTAAATTTTTTAAAATAATACAAACTGATATTGTTCTCATTAAAACTATTAACTACTAATAGTTTCTCTAATAATAATAATACCCGAAAACAATTATTTTTTATTTTTAAGTAAGTGTTTAATTTCAAAAATTCTATTATTTGATAAATAAATATTTAATTAGCAAATTAATGTAAATTTTTTTCTAATAATCCTAAATGAATGAATGAGATTATGAATAAATTAATAAAATAATTAAAAATTAATTATTACTGTGAAGTGAATAATCATTCTTTTATAACTTATTTTTTTTCATAATCTATGACTAGATAAAAGTAAAAGATAGATACTTCCTTGAAAATGAAGAACAACTAGTTAAAAAATCTTGGTAAAGTTTCTAGTTACCACTCAGATATTACTATTGAGCTAATAGTTAGTTTCATTTAATAAATAAGATAAAATGCAATGCTAGATATGGTTGTTGAAATCTTGAAATGTCAAGTAGTATCATTCTGGAACAAAAATAAATAATTAAAATTAATGTATCGTGACTCCTTATCATCAGTCAACATATAAACTATTTAAATTATTAAACGAACTTTAATTAACAAAGCGTGACACATAAAGAAACTTGTGCATTCTCTGTCTTCATAAACACAGATCATGCACTTATTGACTTTAACTGTGTTAATAATATTCTATATATTCAATTATTCCATATGCATACATCATACATGTATATATCTCAATGAGAAAGTGCGTACATCCAATGAATGCCTTCAAAGTCCAAATGAAAGATAAAATATTATCACAGATTCATCGCCAGCACATGCAACAACAACTAGACACTAGTCCGATCCACCGTTAAAAATGTATACAAATTTTAATGTTTTATAACTTATAATTGAATTATTTCCCATCTAATGATGAGTGCAAAGGAACATCTGCATCTCATTAATTGAGTTTTATGCATGTCTCATTTTCTTTATATATTTCAAGACTCTAGACCTAATCAGGGAGTAGAGTGGTTTTATGTCTCATTGAAGGAGTAATTTTGTCAACTGAAAATATTAATAAATTGTAGTAGTTTATGATGTAGGATTTACGTGTTTCTTAGGAAAGCAATTTACACTGTTGCAATTTATGTAATTAAATACCAACCAAAAACAAATAATTTTATTGCAATTTATTATTGTTATTATTATTATTATTTTATTTTAATGTACTAAGATTATAAAACGTTTTATTTAATTTTCTAAATTACATTAATTTTTTGAATAACTATTTGCGGTAAATATAAAAATAATTATTTTATTAATATGGTTATGTGATTAAATTACATTCGTTTTATTTATTAATATGGTTATGTGATTAAATTAAGAATAATAAAGTTATTGGTTAGTCCCTCCAAAGTCATTCTTTCAGAATTTCATTAATAACACATTCCGTTTATTATCTATCTATGTTTATAATGGTAATTGTTGTTCAGCTGCTAGTGGTGCTGGTTTCATTGCACGAGACATCACGTTTGAAAACTACGCCGGACCACAGAAGCACCAAGCAGTGGCTCTCCGGGTCAGCGCCGACCACGCTGTGGTTTACCGGTGCAGCATCAAAGGCTACCAAGATGCATGCTATGTCCATTCCAACCGTCAGTTCTTCCGGGAATGCGATATTTATGGCACGGTAGATTTCATATTTGGAAATGCTGCCGTGGTTTTCCAAAAATGTAACATCTATGCTAGAAAACCCATGGCCCAACAAAAAAACACAATCACGGCCCAAAACAGAAAGGACCCAAATCAAAACACGGGTATATCGATCCATGATTCTCGGATACTACCCGCCCCAGATCTCGCAGCGGCAAAAGGCAGTGTTTCCACCTATTTGGGCCGTCCCTGGAAACAATACTCGAGAACAGTGTATCTATTGTCTTACATGGGTGATCATATAAACCCTAGTGGGTGGCTGGAGTGGAATGGGGACTTTGCATTAGACACATTGTATTACGGTGAGTACATGAATTTTGGGCCGGGTGCAGCCGTGGGCCAACGGGTCACATGGAAGGGGTACCGGGTTATCACGTCAACAGTAGAGGCAAGTAGATTTACAGTGGCCCAATTCATCTCCGGCTCGGCGTGGCTACCGTCCACCGGAGTGGCATTCTTGGCTGGGTTGTCAACTTGATCTTCACAATAGCTTCATAGAAAAGCTTGACATCCTTAAGAAGTCCAAATAAACTAAAGTTGGGGGAATGGGGGTGACTTATATTGCTATAGTTCTTATTTTGTTGTAATTGATTAAAAAAAATGTATTCTTATGGGCCTAATTTTTTTTCAATTGAAGATAATAATAAAAATAATTGTTAGTAGTGCTATTTTTTTAGTTAATAATAATATGTAACTCATTATTTTTTTTGTTCATACCAGAAATTGAAGGGTGTATATAAATTATGAAACAAATGGCTGAACACACTCAGCAAACATCCAGAACGTTGATCAAGACTCATAGTTTTCCCCTTTTCTTTATAACGGTGTGGAGAATCATCTTGACATATATGTACATTGCCATATCCACCTTCTCGTTGTGTTCCTTCTCACAGAAAACTGTTAAAGTTTCATTAATCTGAGAATCTTTAAGCTTTTTGAGGAAATGCAGTACTGATGTGGGTAAAACATATGGAACACCTACCTGGTGTGGCTTGAAAATTGAACCACCATTGCTATTAAAAAGAGATTAATTAAAATGGGTAAGTGAATCTGATCTTCCTCTACTAAAACTAGACTAGATGAAGGATACTTCTCGTGTGTAAACTTGATGAAATAACTGAGATGCTTGGAGTTATAGAGAGTTTCGTGTCAACTATCTTATGTATTTTACACAATTATGCAATCACATCTATTCTTTTATGTCTAATTATGAAGAAATGAAATTATTTTTTTGGAGGCTAATCATGAAATCAATAGAAAATAAAGCTATTTTTCCGTAATTGAATACACGTGTCTGACCGTACATCAAAATTAAATTCTTAAAATAAACCCAATAAAATACTAGAATATTATAAAAAGGATTTAATTAAACGCAGCTCTGTCCAGACATGTGCGCATGTATCCCCCCTACTCTCCCCAGCATTTGACAGTGAACATTTAACCATATTGTTACCTGTAAGATCATGAGTTTTTGAGAGAACACAGTTGGAGGCAAATATACAAACTAAAACTGAAAAGAGTAGGGAGTCAGACGTGGAAGTTACACCACAGTGAACCATGCTTCCGTGATTGTTCACGTTAATTTTACAACAAAATGACAGATGCTACTATAAGCATGTAAAGAATTGATATATAGGAATGATAGTTAGCCACACCAAAAAGAAAAAACACAAGCTATACAGGAAAGAATCTCTTGGTGTATCACGGCAAAGGCACAGGGGTTTCCCATTTTGAAAATTCAACTAAGTTCCTGTTTACAATAGATCCATTGTGTAACCAGAATGTTTCTGCTGAGTGGTGAAACCGCCTCACTTTCCTTTGGAGCTCCCACATAATTCCTCGCATTGCTGAGCAAGGCTCTGAATCCGAAGCATAGACGAATAAGCACCTAATTTGTCGACCACGAGCTAGTATCGCTTCTATTTCTTTGTCTGCATGAGAGAGAAAGATTTGATGTTAAAGGATGCAAGAGATGCATTGTGTGGAATTTAGGGTGTAGATCAACTTGTCGGACAATGGGAGCTTGTCTCCACTAGATTTTGATATTCATCGTCATAGTATAACGTGTACTTTTTTTTTGTCCTTGATTTTTTAATTTGTTTCAAAAAGCGCCTTTTAACATTAAAGTTTTTCAATTTTATCCCTGATGTCCGTGATAGTGAAGGTGGGATAAAAGGGTAACAAGTGGCGATGGAGGTGAGGGTTATGACTTAGGTGTTGCAGTGGTGGGTGACAGTATGATGGTGAGTGGTGGTAGTGGGTTGGTGAGGAAAGGTAGAGGGAGAAGGGTGATGGAGATGGAGATGGTGGGGAGGGGTGACCTAAGATGTCAATGGTAGTGAGACCTAGTGGTGGTAATAAGGTGGAAGATGGGAGGCGGTGAGAGGTAGTGGGTGAGGGAAAGAGCATTGTAAGGATGGGTTTTGAGGCGGTGATGGCAGTGTATGGCAATGACATGTGGAGGAGGAGGAGATGGTTGTGGTGGTCGTTGTAGGGGTGGGGTATGGTGAAAGGGTTTGGGAGAGAGAAGGGGGATGGTTTGATGATGATGATGGTTTTTTGAAGGATAAATTGAAAAGAAAAAGAAATTTGACTAACCATTAATTACTAAAAAAATTATCGTTAAGTGTAAAATTGTAACTTATTTAAAATATTAGAGATAAAATTGAAACAAATTAGAGGTATTTTTTAAACTTTTTAAAAACATCAAAGACAAAAAGTATACTATTTCCTAAAAGTTATATAAAACTACTTTTGATAGTTAACTAGTAGATATCTTTGTGCCAAGTTGCCCACTATCAAATTTTTTTGTGTTAGTCACTATTGAAATTGGCATGGGAATGAGGGAGAGTATTCTGACCTGGTATGGACTCCAAATACTGCAGTAGTTGAGGACCTATTCGACTGGATGGCCATTTTATTGATACCTGACTGTAATCGACAACGTTCTGGAACGGCAACTCTGTTTGATCGGATAATACAACTGGAACACATTCCTTCCAAAATAGAAACCGTTATTTCTTCCCCTAGGACTACAAGATACACAAAATGGGATGGAGAATGGATTCACAAGCATACCACAAAAAATGACTCGTAAAAGCGAAGGGTCCACGATGATTCCCCACGTGGAGCAAGGCAAAACTTTGCGTTGCGCAAATGTTCAAAATATTCTTTCCTTCCCAACTTGTCAGGTCCACTGAATTTCAAATCTGGACATTCCAACTGTTTATACCATCAATACATGATGCATAATGTTTTGTACATAGTTAAGAATCGTTAGCGTGGCGTGAAGAGTATGTACAATTATTTAAAGTATAAAATCCAGTCAGTCAATACACACATAAGAGAAATATATATACTATATTATGAATGGTATATTACAGGGAAAGAGAGAAAAAGGGGAAGGGAGGGGGGGAGGAGGGAAGCACAATAATAAGTGGTTTTGTTTTTTAAAGATAAATATTAAAACGTGGCTAGACGCCCAAAGAGAACATTGAAAAAATGACTAAATACAAATGAGCCGGGGTAAGGTAGCCCCGTTTTTACCCTCTTGGAGGATTGTTACTAAATCTGGAGGTGGGAGGTCCCAGAACAAAAAATCATTATCTAACTCTATATTCTTTCTAAGCATGCAATCTTCACATCTATTGCCTTCTCTGTATCTTTGTACAAAAGAAACATCCCAATCCCTCTTTTTCAGCTCAGTTATCCTTCTAATCAGCAAATTCGGGCGCTCATCCAGTCTTCTTCCACCATTTAGTAGCTTAACGACACTGCTGGCATCACACTCCACCAAAACTCTCCTCAATTCCATCATCCACGCGAGCTTCAATCGTTCCGCGAATCCCCAGAGCTCCGCCACAGATGCCAAGCAGCACCCAATCTTGTAAGTGAAACCCACAACCCACTTCCCCTCCTCATTTCTCAAGAGTAATGCTGTAAACCCGTATTCACGCTCACATACTTGTTTCCCTCCCCCCCCTTTCTCTTTTTGTCAAAATTAATAAATAATTTCTACAATTACTTCAATCAATTATCTGCCTATTCCTCCAAATGCAAACACTTGAGATACTATGAAGAGCTCTATGAAGTGCTCTGCAAGACTTCAGACTTGAACTGAAACAACGAAGCAAAGCAACCAATCTAAGAGGGAAATTGATATTGTGGTCGTGTTTATTGATAGTCTGTATCTAAGTATAACAAGAATGGAGGTTATGGTGCAAGAAATACTGCAAAGAGTGCACAACCAGAAAACAGCGAAGGATCCCATTGCCAATTTAGTATGAGCTCCAGATAAGAGGGCTGGCAAGTGGGAGAAGTTCAAGAAAGAAAATGAAAGGACTTTCCAAACCTGACAAAAAGTTATTGAACTTTAGGAACCAAAAGCTGGAAGAAAATTATAACAAGGAAAACAATGACAACGACAACAAAGACTTATCCCACTAGGTGGGATTGGTTACATAAATTATGAGCTGTCACTGTCCTATCAGGTATCATGTTTGTAATGAGACAGTTAACACATAAACATCTCTTTGCCACCTCATTTATGGTCTTTTCTAAGTCTTCCTCTACCTCTCACCACTTGTCTATCTGATCCACCCCCCTAAACGAATGCTCTACCAATCTTCTTCCTACATCTCCAAAACCACCTAAGATGAGATTTCATAATCTTTTCTACATTAGCACCCTCATCTTGATCACACTAAATTTATGTCCATGCTCAACCTTTGTTGTCCAGCATTTCGTTCCATGTAAGTAACATAACTGATTTAATAGCAGAAGAATAACATTAACCCTTAAGTTTTAAAGGTAATTTTTCATCACATGTAAATCTAGATGCATTTGGTCACTTTGACCAGCCGCTTGAATCCTATAGTTTCCATCTTCCTCTGTTTCTCCATTTTCCCAAATAATACCCCCAAGATGTTAAATCGCTTTACTTGTGGGTAGGGTGTGCTAAAAAATTTCCCCTTGTGCTAAAAATTTCCATATATTTCGTCTTATTCCGGGTTATGTGCAAATCATAGACCCCTAAAGTTTCTCCCCACAAATCTAACTTATAATATACAGCTTCTCTTGATTGTCCCACAAGGGTGAAGACGGGTGAAGTCAACGGCAAAAAACATTCGCCATACATATGGAACTAAGGATAATGTAGATAAAGAACCGCAACCCCCTAAAGATAAGTTTGTTGGGGAGAAAGACCACCCTTTCGGCTATATGGGGGAGCAACTCATGAAGCCATTCCCATAACTAGTTTTGGGTGGCGGAGAGAAGAGTAGCAAAAAGGGTCAAGATCCATGGTGGGCTATATTGGTGGGATGTATACTAGCTCCATGTGTCAGTGCCCCAAGGACAAGGGGAGTTTCTTGAGAAGGAGTAAATTTATAGGGATCCAGCCTAAATATTTGTACTTGCTAATCATTTACAATTCGTATGTAACAAAAGTGATATAAAAGTCAAATCACTTAAGAAATTAGGAGTACGAAGATAGCAAGATGTAAAGTTAAATGGAGTTTAATGGAATTTGGAATAAAGCTATCATTTTGCGGATGAGTAAAGTTAAAATTAGAGGACCAACGTCATAGAAGATGACAAACCTTATCGGGAAATTGTTTTGCAAGTTCTATTAGCTGAAGACGGCCGGCTTTTCCTTGAGAACGTCCTAAATAATTGGCCAAATATTTCCTCTTTGGAAGAGGTAGAGGCTGGACCACAGTAGTCCCATCTTTTGTCATACCATCATCCACATTACCTGGAATGATTATATCTTTCCATGTATTAAAGGCACTTGTATCTCTTTTATCCGTCCGATCCCCCTAGTTTGAACACAGAAACACAAACATTTAGCTAAACATGCCTTTCCTATTAACTTGATGCACATAACTATTATCTTCTTATATGCGTCAGCACTCAGCAGATAAAGATTATATATGGAGGTGTCAAAAGTTTAAAATATTAGAGTGCCATTGATAAATAAATTAAAATAAAAAAAAAAACCCATTGTTTAGCAACATTTTTGTGATCAGTATAGATATTTCAATCTCAAAACCGAAGAACCTTTAAGAGGATGACGTTTTTCAAGCAAAACCTCTGCAAGTAGAACAACAAAAGAGAATTATGAATCGTTAGTCATTACTAAGTATCATCCGAGCACCTAGACAACTAACCTATAGGCTCCTGATAAAACCAATCTAATAGTCTAATACTATATTCATAAAGGAGTGTGCAGTTCCAGACTTCCAGCTATAGAGTTACCACCATTGCTAAGAAATGACAACACTATTTCTTAACAATATCATTAAGGTTTCTTTCAAGTCCATAACAAGGACTGAGGAAGTTTAACCGTTCTTAATGAACAGAAAATTCTCACCTGATGTGAAACCAAAACTTTTCCATATCATGTAAGAAAATTTTAAAATTCTGAGTTAAAAAAAAAAAAAAAAAAACAATTAGGAAGGTTATATTCATTCAATCGAAACACAGATTAGTAAGCAAATGCTTGCATATGAATGCTTCATTTGATGTATGCATATATCAACAACCACCATATCATAGTTATTTTCCCCAATACCATATCAATCTAACATATATTACATTTGCGGCTTTGTTACCTTGTTCTTCATTGTACAAAATTAATTGGCAAATGATATAAGTTAAAACATGAAGTTTCATAAAACAATGTCTCTTATAGTGTCTCTAGTGTGCATACAAGACTGTCATGAGAAGTGGAAGTTCACCTCTGGTGTAAGAATGATGGAGCGATTTATAAATGTTGCCCATGATTTGAATAAGTGAGCTCCTGCTCCACTGAAAACCAGGGAATTGACAAGTATTAGCTAATAGGCTTACCAATATTTAAGGCATGTCAGTCAAAAAAACATTAAGATCTTTATCTCTTCTTACAGAGCATCTAAACTATTCTTAATATTAAAATGATTGAATATATTTAATGCTATCCATTTTCTTTGACATCCATATATATGAATCATAATCATTTTAGTTTCAGGAGTAACTTTAACTAGTATTTTCTTTGTTTTACCTGGGAAAAACAAAGATGTGGTTGCGGCCTCCAGATAACCGAAAATATGGCATTTGGCTTATGACCTGATCTCATATAGAGCAGTTAACATTAGTTTTTTCTTTTCTTCTCTTTTCTTTTTCATGTAGAAGGAAATAAAAAGAAAGCCTATGCAGTTTCAGTTAAGCAAATGGAGAATTTACCTTGACAAAGGTCTGATTAATTTCCTTGTCATTTAGACCACCCATCATCCGTGCACATTTAACATATGACGGGACAAAAAACAAATCTGCCTCATCTTTGTTTCGTGTCCGATATCTTGACTTCAGAAGTAACTTGTGTATTTTCACCTACAATTCAGTATTACACCCTTAGAATATGAAAATTCCTCCAGCAAACACAGCAATTCAGTACATATGCTTAGCCTGAGATACAATGAATAAGGAAATGATGCTGCGACAGGTGAAAGGCACTTCATGATAAGATTTATAAGCAGTGTTTTTGTTTAGATCACTAGTGACACTGACGTGAAGTCTCCAAGGTTGCAGAAACATTGAGGATTTGTGTGTGGCAAAGGTGTGAATGAGTTGGAATAGGAAACAAGGGCCTCTATGGTTTGAATTTTCATTTTACAGGCCAGTTTGGTAAAGCTTTTACCTTTTGAAAGATAGCTTTTTAAAAGTTGTTCAAACTAAAAATAAATAAGCACAAGAAACAAAAATTGTGTTTGGTAAAATAACTTTTAGAATTTAAAAAGACTATAATAGAGATAAATATAAGAATAAATTAGGATATTTATTAATATATGATGATGTTATATTAAACTTCTAAATTTTCATAAGTAAATGTTAACACATTGAAAAGCACCTCCTTAGGTACTTTGAAAAGCATCCATAACTTTTAAAAGCTGCAAATACAAGCACACGATCTTTCTTATTTGCAAAACATACAATGAGTTGCTCGTGCTTTTCTCCCATCCGAAAAGATTTCCAAAGCAAGCCTAAAGGTATTCTATGCTTTTTCTTTCACAAAAACTTCAAAACAGAAAACTCAAAATTTAAAAAACCAAACAAGCTTAAAGTCTCTCAAATTACAAATATCTAGTGCACCAATACATTTCAATTCTAACATTATGTGAGTAAAACGTACAGAGAACTGGTACCACTAGGGTATCTACTTCTACCAGGCACCAGCATTATATTCAATCAAATTATACATTCGATCACATTTTCTCTGATACCAGTTCCTACTATTAGACATTTTACCAAAAAAATAAAACAATGCAACTATAACAGTAATACCTTGTCAAAATTAGAGTGCAATTGTTAACTAAGAAAATGTACCAAAAAAATTAATAAAATTCAAACTCAATCAAGCAAAAATTCAGTGGAAAGTCAATCTTGCAAACCTAGCATTTTCCCCAATCTAATATCTAAATTAACTTAAGTCATTAGCTATGCTTGCTCCAAATAACGGAGCACTTCATGTGGAAAATAATACTAATAACAAAAATGCAATGCTTTATATAAGAAGTAAACGTCCCAAATTAGCTTCACAATCCTCAAAAACACGACACAATGTAATTGGCGTTAAGCAAGAAATGGAGAAAAGGTAGGTGAAATTACCTGAGTGCCCCATTGGCCTTTCAAGCAAGATTCCTCAGTGATCTTGCCGTCCCTACCGTACATGAGCTGATTCAAGCCGTCGATCTCGGCGGCATCGTAGACGTAGATCTTGAGGGAAAGCTGGGAACCGTATCCTTGCTCGGGCCACGCGTGGGGCCCAAAGAACTGACTCTGCGACGCGCGAAGGAGGGTGGAGGTGGAGGTGGTGCATGGGGCGAAGGAGTGGTCGAAGAGTCTGGTGAAGAAGAAGGTGCCAACAACGAGGAGTAGGGCGCCGATCTGGTGTGTGCGGGTGCAGAGAAGCTGGTGGTGTTGGTGGTGGTAGTGATGAGGTGGCATTGATGTCGATTTGGTGTTACTGGTGCTGGACATTTAGTGAGAAGTGAGAAGATCAGAAGAAGATCTGTGCTTGGTCAGCAGCGTGGCTGGGTAGTGATGCGCATCGTTGCAACTAGCAATCAAACAGCAAGGTGCGAAGCATACGCTTTTCTTTTCTTTTTTTTTTTATTTTAAAATTATTCTTAGAGCTTGTTTGGATGTCATTATTTGATTAAAAAAAATATTTTTTCTGAAAAAAAAAAGGATTTTTTATGTTTTTTAGCGTGTTTGGGTAATTTCTAATAGTAAAAGTAAAATAAACAAAAAAGTACTTTTACATTGTTGTACCCAAACATAATTGATAAATAAAAAGATCTTATTATATGAGTTATCCAAACATAAAATTACTTTTACTTTTATAAAAGATCTTTAAAAAAAAGATAACTCAAAAAAAGATTTTTAACGAGAAGCTCGCCCAAACAAGCCTTTAATCTATTAGAGAGATTTAATTGGTAATATCAGTGCTGCGTAACTAACATTAGGGAGCTCTTAAGCAGTTAATAAATTCAATTAAAAGTTATAATGTAAAACTTATCAAAGTTATCATCCGAAATTATCCAAAACTATAATAAAATTATCATCCGACCACCACTACCACCAACAGCACCACCACCATCACTATCACCACCACAACAACAACAACACCACCACCACCACAACAATCACAACAACAACATTACAAAGAAGATGAAGAAGGAGGAGGAAGAAGAAGAAGAAAGAAGAAAGAAGAAAGAAGAAGACAGATTTGCTGCTACACCTGAGGCAGAGTTGCGAATAGGAAGGTGGAGGTCGACGCGGTGGCGGCACGGTGACGACGCCAGTGGAGGGAGGAAGAAAGGAAGAAAGAGAAGAGATATGGTTAAGATTTTCATGGAGGCTCACATGGACTCCCTAAGTTGTTTGCTCTCTATACTTTTTCGATTGATAAATATCAAAATCGTCCTCCTTAAAGCTCTGTTGTTTCATGTGTAGCCCAACAGATAGACTGCTATGAGTTTCGATAGACTAATATCTGAAAAACAAATCTCACATCAAGGGGCCAACATCTGAAAAAAAGCTTTATAAAAGCTTGAACTCTTCCACCATATGAGCTAGCTTTTGTGTTGATGGTTCTTCCAAGGTGTTGTAGCTCAAACATTGGTGCTTTTGTTGGGAGTTGGCCAACTAATGCGCTCCCCAAGGCCGGTTGAGAATTTCCTTTTTTGAAATCAAGTCATGTTCACGTTGTAAATATAGCTCAACCGATAATCAAGGAACGATCAAATTTAGAAGAAAAAAAGGCACAATAAAAAACAATAAACCAAGAGTATTTCGTCTCAGGTCGTTCTCCTTTGGACTTATGATCAATACAAAAGTACTAAATCAAGCTAAGAAAGTATAAGATTTGAGAGTTTTCAACTATCAACTACAATTGCAAGAATGTAAAGTAAGAAAGCAATTAGGTGCAATGAATTTAAATGCAACAATTCATAAACAAGCAAGATAAAGAATAACTAGAATGCAAAAAATAAACTAAGCAAGAAATGGAAACATATATAAGCAAACAACCAATAAGATAATTCAAATCCAATTAAAGTAACTTGGTCCGAGAAGGTGGAAAGTACTTTTCAAGAAACTTCTTCTGGAACAATGCCCAGTCAACAGTAGTTTCGCTTTGCAAAAAATAATACCAACCATTGGCTTTTCCCTCCATTGACAATGGAAAAGCAAAAGTCTTAACAACATTTTCATCACCATTCGTCCTTCTGGTAGTGGTACAGATTACTTCAAAAGTCCTTCAAATGCTTGATTAATTGGATCCTCCCTGGTAAACCATGAAACTTGGGAAGTAAATTGATCAAACTCGACTTTAGTTCGAAGTTAGCATTTAATTCCGGGTATCAAGCAGGCTAAGCTTGAAATCCAACATCCGGAGCACCAAGCTCCTTTAGAGTAAGTCACAGGTTATCATCAATGGTATCAGTACCTGTTTCAAAGAAAGAGATTTCAATATCAATCTTATAAACAGAAGAGTATACAAAACTTCCTCGGATGCAGTGTCCTGGGTTTGAGAACGAAGATCGTTCTCGTTCCGAAACTGAATACGACACCTAACTTGTCTTGCTTGCCTAAGAGTTCTTTCAATTTCCGAATCAATTGGCAGCAAGTCAGGGTTTGAATTCGACCTCAACATTCAAAAGGAAATTCATAAATGCAATTGGTATGCAAGCTACAACTAACAATTCTAAAAATCTAACAAAAAAATTATCTAGAAGAGTATCATGTTCTCAATATTAACATATTTACAAACAACCAAACACTAGCGCACATTTTCAATTCCAAGCAACGACGCCAAAAATTTGACGCACTCCCTTAGACCGGTAAGGATAATATAAGTTTAGAAAATCCGTTGAGAGTATAGTCCCAATCGGTGTGTCAATGAGCTAGTCGAGATTTAGAAAAATGTCACAAGTTTGCAACCAAAAGATACTGAGAGTATTTCATCTCGAGTCGTTCTCCCTAGGAATTGAAAACGAAACTGCAAATAGTTGTGAAATATCGGGGTTGCAATGATTAATAGCTACAAACTAGAACAAAAGAAAGATAACTTATGCTGCAAGACATAAAGATGCTCGGTCTTGAGTTGAAGTATAATGTGTCTCTATCATCACCACTAATCCCAATTGTGAATGGTTGTCACATATCTCAAACCCACTTTGTCTAATGGTGAAGTGAGGGGGTTTAGTCCCAATCCAAAAGTCCTAAACTACTTACTAATGCAAAAGGCCTAAGTCTTTGAAGAACGAGAATAATCCATCAAGTTGTTCGGGTCAAGGCCTACTCATTACTAGCAAAAGCTTAACATTGATGAAAATGGTATTAATTCATTTCTCTACACCATTTGAATTCTAGGGATTAGTGGCTAAGATCATCCACACTTCAACCCATGACCAAGACACAAGAACACTACTCTATATACATATGAAACAAAACATCAAACATTTGGTGTGCATAGTAAATCAACATAGTGAATTGTAAGAGAAATTAACAATATAAGATACCGAATGATATAGATCAACAATATAACTAACAAGTATCAATAGATAATCAAGAAAGCATCATTAGATCATAATAGAAAATAATTTCCAGAAAGACAGAGAATATAATATATGAACAAGAACACTAGATTAAGAATTAAGGCAATAGATGAGAGAAAAAGAAGTAAATTGCATTAATTCATCAAAGTATCAACAGTCTAACATCAAACAACTATAATTCAGTAATGGGTATGAGTTTTGCGTTCTGAAAATTGAAAGGGAAAATAGATGAACACTAGAGAAAATGAGAGAAAGTGAGAGATAATTGATGTGCTCTGATCTCGACAAGTGCACCGAATCGTACAAGTAATACCACAGTGAAGTGGGTATCATTCCCACGAGGAATAAAGGACCAAGCAATACTATTCTTTAATTATACTAAGCAGATTCGAGTAAAACTTGAGAGAATGTTGATGTATGGAACACGAAAATAAGAGTAACAGAGTGCAGAAAATTTACTTGAGGAAAAATCAGTGGAATGGGATGTTAAGAGCTTTGGAGATGTTTTTCCCTTGAGGGTCAATGTATACATTCAATCACAATTCTAAGGTTTTCAGAAATCAAAGCACAACGAATCTAGAGTAACTAAATCCTAATCTCTTAGTAATTCAGTTTCCAATTACCTAATCAAAAGCTAATCTCTTAGTCAATTAATCAAATAATTAGATGAAGCCCTAAATCAGATTCTAATTCTTATGAGTCTCAAAAGTGATCCTAGATCAGATTAAATGTCACTATATCCAAACTTGTTCTAATCCAATTTTAACCCACAGAATTTTAGTTGCATAACAATTAGCTTGACTATCTCTAGTTAGACCTAATCATTATGTGATTCAATTCCCAGCTAGCATAAACTAATAGATCTCTCAATCTTATTAACTTAGCCCTAGACAAGTTAAGAACACCTCTCAGTGATTCTAAACTATTGGGATGAAGAATGGAAACTTAAATCATGCATAGAAGATAACTGAATATACCTCATTGAATTGATAATTGAATGTACAAAAGACTACCTCATGATGGGTGAACAGAGCTCCTCACCCTTAACAATGGATCGGAGTAGTTTAGCCTTGCATAATGAAAAACTAGATA
>JASCZI010060645.1:41226-67653 GCA_036250425.1 Stylosanthes scabra | reverse complement strand
AATATATATATATATATATATATATATATATATATATATATATATATAAATAAAAGTAAAACTATATATATATATATAAATAAAAGTAAAACTAACAATAATACTAAATGATATTTATAATTTAAATTAAATTTAATCTTTCGTCCAAATAAAGAGTTATATGTAAAACTTGAGAAAACAAATTAAGACCTGCACCCTAGGTCCTAAACCAAATTAAGAGGAGCTGTTAAGTGTTATCTAATGTGAGGGATGAATGTGTCAAATTAAGAAACTACTAGGGACTTGTTTGGAATTTCCCCATGCAATTCATAGTGCACCCTATGTCCACCGTGGCACTTACCACTGCGAGTATATGAATGAAACGAAGCACTGACAACTAACAAGTAATAACCACCATCGCCACGCTTTTCAGCTTCTTCTCATCAGGAGACACCATGACGATTTTCATCCGCGACTACAACATTCCTGGTGACACTCACGACATGTACCAAGTCGGCTTCCATGGCAACTTCATTGAGACGATCAAAACCGCCTCATCGGCCTCGACGTCGAGTGGACCCCAAACACTCAGCGCAACGCGCCTCGCAACCGCGTGGCCACTCTCCAACTCTGCCTGGGATGGAACTGCCTCGTCTACCACTTCATCCACTCCCCTTACATCCCCCAGTCGCTGGTAGATTTTCTCGGAAGCAGAAATAACACGTTCGTTGGGGTTGGAATCGAGGCGGACGCTCAGAAGCTTCTAGAAGACTACAACCTCCGCGTGGCGAACTGTACGGACCTTGGGAGGCTTGCGGAGCACGCACTGGGGGAGAGAGAGATGAGGAATGCAAGCCTGACGACACTGGCAGCGAGGGTTATGGAGGTGGAATTTGAGAAGCATTCGTACATCACGAGGAGCAATTGGGGTGATGAGTGGCTTCATTTTCTGCAGGTGCAGTACGCGTGCGCCGACGCCTTCGTCTCTTATGACGTTGGGAGGATTTTGTTCCTTCGTTCTGGTAATACTTCCAACAGGTTTTGATTTGAATACATGGGATTTGAATATTTGATTGCTTAGCTTGACTATGTTTAATTTCGTGCTTTGGAATAATTGCCCCCTTTTTTTTAGGGATTTTATTTTGTTCTTTCTTTTATGAAGACTAATTGCGTTAATTCCATGTCTAGTTGCTTATGATGATTATGAGAATGACTTCTTGCCTTTATTTGTTTGTAGTTTTTTTAGTGGAGGTGGCTGGGTAGAGGGTGGGAAGTAGGTACGCTGCTAGTGCTAGCTATGGTTGTTGTAGGCTGTAGCAGGATAAATGGATAATAAACGGTATGTGTGCGCTGTTAGTGGTGTACGAGTCGTAGTTACAATGGGAATAAATTAGATGAAGCATTTCAGGTGTCCAACCTTTATAGCAATTCTTTATTAGTTGATTTTAATATCCATATAATTTATTTTAATATAATTTTATAATTAAAATTAATGATTAAAATTACTAGATTATTATAAAGTTGAAATTTACTTAAAATGCAATAAAGAAAATTGAAGATATTGTTCATGTTTTATGTTTGTCTTAGCATAGAAGGGGAGAAAAAAGGGGAATTCAGGAGAATCTGTATTTGTGCATGCATATAAGGCGAATTAAATTGACACACGCAAAAAAAATCCCATATGTCGTCCAACTCGTTGACAAAAAGGTTTTGAGTTTTTTAATAGGAGGAATTTTTTAAGGGTAAACGTTTTTTAGAATTTGAATGCACAGAGACAATATCGGTAGCGAGTATTATGACTTTTTGAGCGTCTTCAAAAGTAAAGAGGTCAATTTGTGTTGGTATAAACTTTTCGTTTTCTTTCTATATTTGGTGTAATTTAGACTCAAATTCTCATTGATACTTTATTTTGAGAAACATGATCATTTCTATAATTCTATATAATATTAAAACATTTCCGCTATTCCCACACTCTTTTACCAAATATCAAATTGACACCCTTCGAAAATACGATAATTATTTATTTATTAATTGCATTTGATCTATTTTGAGTACTAAAATATATAATTAATTAATAATAACAGCATTTTTATACAGGTGTAAAATAGATGTTTATTAAAATGATGTGTAAATAGCATTATTCATATAAAAAACCAACGTAACACGGACACTTTTTTGAATTGACGTATTTACGTGTCGGACACTTTTTTAACACGATATTTATCGATATTTGTTCGATACGCACCTCTATCGTGTTCATTCGTGTCCTTAAAAGAACAAAAAAAAAATGCTTTCTTCGGACACATTAGACACTTCAAAATATCATCACATATCCGTGTGTTTGATAAGAGTATAAACTGAAATTGCAGTAACTGTGGTATTCATAGTGAAATGATCAACAAGAGTTCTGTAGTAACTTGAACAAACTGGAATTTGTGGACAAAAGGAATGCTATAGAAAAGAAACAGTATGTATAATCAAGTTAAATGGAAATGTGTATCTATGAACAAGTAATGAAGTTGATATGGTTGTATCATCGTGTATGAAGTCAGCAAAATTGAAGTAAGCTGGTGAATGTAGAACCTGAGAACAATGGTAAGGAAACAGGGGTTAGAGACGATTAAGAAGGGAAGAATAAGAGAAGGGATGAAGAAGCAGAGGAAAAAGAATACCACAATTCACTAATGGTAGAAGCCTTCCAATCATTTGTTACTTATTCTTTTTCTTGTGCTTTTCCTTGTGCCCGAAGAATGAGGATCAATTGCCATTTATCCCAAGTTAGTTACATGATTCTCTTCATTCTTAGTCCTCATATCCATCTTTGTATCAGTGTTCAACTTTATTCTTAACTTATATTCTTAAAATGAGTTTAAAAAAAGTATATATTAATATTTCTTAAAATAAAAAATTATTTTAAATACTTTATATAATTAAAAAAACACTAAAAATGTTAATTCAAATTTTAATATAAATAAAATATTAAGATATTATTAAACTTTTTTAAAAATACGTTATATTTATTTTATATTTATATATATACTGTATCTCTTGTCATAAAAAAATGAAATTAGTGTGTTGCCATGTTTCGTATCGTGTCATATCCGTGTTTATGCTTCATAGTGAAAAACAAACTTTGAATTTACGGGTCAATATAAATTCTAACATTAAAAATAAGAGAAAGCATATGTAACAGATTTTTAGTTAGCTAATATTAATTAATTTTAATGTTTAAATTTATCATTTAGAGTTAAAAATTTATAATTTAGAGTTTAAAAATTAAGATAAAAAGTAATTTTAAAAAAATTAGTTGATATTTACCGAAAAGTATTATCTAAAAAAAATCACTCTAGATCATTTTATAAAGTATTTTTGACTTACTAATGTGTAGTACATAGAACTAATACCTAGCTCAAGCCTGAAGATTCAATTTGGCCTCTTTGAAACTTAATTTAATTCCTCAATTTTCAATTCACTTGACCTATGAAGCACAAGCGGGACACAGATAGACATATTGTTGAGACCAGCTAGACCAATTAAAACTTAGAATGAACTTCAGAATTTCAGTTTTCAAATTGATTTTTTTAATTTATAATTACTCAAAATAATTTATTAAATTTGATATTTCAACTCATATGGGCTCCTATTCTAATCAAATTTAAGGTGAACATGAGTTACAATATCGAATTTAGAGAACATTTTTAGAGTTCTCAAACGGACAGACCTGACCAATTTAATCTGACCAATTTAGTTCATAGGTTAAAACCCGTTTAAATCCAATCTATATGCGAAATATGATTTTTCTAGTCCAACTCATTTATGGTAAGTCTGATGAGTTAAATAACGGAAACTGACCCGTTTAATTGATTAATTATTTATTTTCAATTTTTTTTAAAAAAATTCAGTTTTTAACTAAAAGAAATTGGACAAAAATATTGAGAAAAGTGTAAATTTAAAAAAAAAAAAAAAACTAAATAAATGAACCAACCCGTTTAGCTCAATAGCTGGGCATTTAACAAGAATTTTAACGGTTTGGGTTTGGAGCAAAAAGCCTAATCATTTAGACGGATTAACGGACTAACTCGTTAGATTTGACCCATTTTGACAGTCCTAATCATTTTGAGTAATTCTAAATTTGACCTGATCAAATTTCACGATGATTTCAACTCCTTATTAGACCATGTATATTAAATATAAATTTTTATATAAATTAAATTGCAATAATATCATGGCACTCTATTAATATTAAAGTACAAACTTATTTTTTTAAATGTTTTTAGTGTCCTTTTTAATAATATAATGCATTAAAAATATTTTTTAATAATAATAATGAATTAATCTACGTGTACCACTGTACACTTCCGTATACATCGTTTATAACACAAAAAAATTTAAACATTAGTATAAAAAAATAAAATTTTCGTGCTGATGTTTACATTTTTCTGTATTAAAAATTATGTGTACGGAGATATACAATGATATATGTAGCATTGCCGAATAATAATATATGCTTCTAATACATGAAGAAATCACTCATTTTTTACTTTTATACAACTTTTAAATATTTTAAAAAAGAAAGTTATTATATATATATTTTCTTAATAAGAATATCTGTCTACATTTGTGCATACTCACTAAAATAGCCACCCAAAAAAACATACTCATTAAAATTGGTAAAATCCATAGATAATTGAATATAAAATAATGAGACCACATTTTATTTATTACGTTAAAATATTTTTTTAATGTAAGAAATATAAATTATATTTTTTGAAAAGGGATATTTTATTTTTCTGCTACTTTTATTTTTATTAGTAAAAATTTGTCAAACACATCCAAAATTAAGAAAAGATTTTTTTTTAAAATAAAAAACTTAATAGCACCTAAGCATGGTCTTAATAGATTGGAGTCATTGGACCACCCAAACCCAAACCAAACCTTCCACATTACAGTGACGGCCAAATATGAACACCATATAATAATATCATTTTTGTTTTTCATACTAATCGATTGACTTACGCACATTTTTATTTATATTTTTCGTCTATCTATATCGACATTTCCAATTTCCAATGCCTTAATGACAAAGTTAACAACCCAAATATAAGTCAGCATAGTGCGTATTCAAATTCATAAACCTTAAACCTTTCTCTCTGAGCTGTTCATTCCGATTTCCAACATGGAGCAACCACTGCTATCAGGTACAATTTTTCAATTTTCCAATTCTTGCCCACGACATTAAGCTTCAATACTTATTATTGTGAATTTTGAATAATTTTGGGATTAGGAGAACGGAACGAATCGTTTAACAAGGAGAGTGAGAATTGGGGCTTGTATCAGCATGTGGGTCGAAGCGGTATACCGACTGCTTCATCAGTGGCTGGGACTGAGGTGAGTGTGGATGAGATAAGATCTGCCGCTTCTGCTCCTTCAGGTCACTATCCACCTTCTCTTCATGGAGCTCTGGTTAGTTCACCAGAGCCTGATCCTGCAGGTGTGTCAACTCTGATCCTTGTTTTGTGAAATTGTTCCCATTTTTTGTTTCGTTTCCTTCAATGATGCATTCAATTATTGATTCATATAACCAACTTAGTCAGGTAGTTAGCTGACTTCTTCCCTTAAGTAAGTCTTGGGGGTTCAAACTGCCTTATGGATGCGCTAACCCAGTGACTAGTGACAGACTCTTGAATAATGACGGATTAGTATATATATTGATTCATATATGGTAGTGAGGAGTTTTTAAGGTTACTAAGGCAAAGTTAGTGATCAATGTGCAATAATTTGGGCATTAGTTGTGGACTTGGGAGTGTTGTTATATTCCAAGAATTGAAGTTGTTAGGTTTTCTTGTTTGTGTTTATTGCACAGAACTTTTCACCTATATATGCACAGGTGGATGATTAGATGTTAAAAGGCCTTTTCTTGTTGCAGGGCAAGCTCCCTTTTATCAAGGTGGATATCGAGGAGATCATGGTGGACCTAGAACTGGATACCAGAGGTATAATCCTGCAACATAAGTAGAAGGATGAACTTCACATAACTTTGTCATATTGAAATTTGAAATTAGGCTGTACATAGTGCTCTGAGATTTTCTGGCCTGATTTCTTCCAAGAGAAGACTTCTTAGTTCTTACAACAATAAGTTTTTCCAATATGATTTTGTACAACAATCTTAACTTGCAGAAGTTAGATTTTCTTGTTTCATGTGTCATTGAAGAGGCTTATTGTCGTGTTTCCTAACTTCTAATATTTGCTTTTTGATGTATATATAATATATAATAAGAAGAAGAAGAAAGAAAGAAAAATGGTTACAACATTCATTTGAGTTAAATTTTCAAGCACTATATTGGTAAATCCCTAAATGACATCTGTATCGGGTGTGATATTTTAAGGGAATTCTTGGATGAAGTGGAGATACGCGAGTTGCTCATTGATCATGTTGGTCATCGATGCTGTTGGGGCAGCCATCCTGCTCGAACATGGAAGATTCATGCAGTGGAAGACTGTAATGTGTACGTTGGAACTCTGGATACATTTGTCGAGGAGAGAGAGGTTATAAAGGAGACAGAGCCATACCATGGTGGAAATATTGATGGAAAGGATAAGGGGGCTGAACTTGGCATTTGGGAATTGGACTTACGGTCTCAGTTCCCTGTTCTATTTGTGCCCTCCAAAGAAGTAAGGGAAAAGATTCCTCATTCTGAAACTATTGAGAAGTGCTCAGGTAAATCCTGGATTTGTATTTCCCTAGTTTTACAATTCATTTTTTTTGTATATATATTTTATGCTATTTGTCTTACAATTTCTTTTTTGTTTTCGCCTATTCTGACATACCTTGTAAATTATTTACAGTTTGTGCGGGATGCAGAGGTACAGTCTGTACTACATGTAATGCAAGCCAAGAACCTGGACATAATAAAGAAAACCATTTGATTCAGTGTTCGACTTGTTATGGGAGAGGTTTGATTGCTCATAAAGATGGTTCTGACACACTGTGAGTAGTATGTTTGTTCATGTGTAGATTAAGCAAGCTATGCTGCATCTGGCTTAGCGTCCTTTAAAAATCACATTGCCAAACTTCTTTGTTCTTTGTAGCACTGATAACTGCTCTGTATTTCTTAGACCATAATGTAGAAAAGCGGAAATTTATATGTTGAATTCAAGTCAAATGAAATGTCTATGCTGCATTGTTGTTTGAATTGAAATCATGCCAATAACCCTAGAAAGATTACAATAATTTGAGGTAGAGTGAGAGCTCTTCTATTGTGTAATCAGTTACAAATCATCAACCACACTTAACAAATTCATTTTTCCTTTATTTATCTCACTAGCTACAATAACTCCTAATGAACATTGTCCTAACAATTGCTTCCTGTAAGGATAAAATTTATTTCCTTTATTTTACTTAATCATGTTAAATTTTCTTACAGATGTGCAACATGTAAGGGCACTGGAAAGATTCCTTGTCCAACTTGCGGAGCACAGGGACTAATTAAGTGCAAAACATGTAATGGAAGTGGTTCTCTACTATCACGCAATGTTGCCATTGTAAAATGGTATGTTAATCTGCTAGTTTCTGATCACAAGTTTCCTAAATTATCGCCCTTAGAATAATTGTTTCAAACATGAAATAGCTATTCATAGTACAATACAGTCAATACTTGGAGTTGCTTAATAGGTGCCATAATTTTTGCAAGGATTGTTTTTTTGGTAATTGTCCAAGTCCTTGTCCATAAGATATCTGATCATCTGATGATTAAGCCAGTGTAATTTGATGAAGGTCTTTCTCTTATGAACCGCATTGCAAATAACTTAATAAGGGAGAAAACCATTCAAGCTAAAATTTCAAAGATGATATAAGGGGAAAATAATTGACATAATTTGTAAAAACAGAACTTAAATAGAGTAGAAGATCTTTGTGGATTCATGATAAATATACTATATGTCAACATACTTTTGTGAAGAGTTGAAACACATCATTTGGATATATAGTTGTAAGATTAGATGAATTATTCTTATAGTTGTAAGATTGGATGAATCATTCTATCTTAACACGTCATTTGAGTTGCTGTAAACGTCTTTCAATTGGTTTCTATATTTTCATTTCTTATGATTAACATGGATTCCCTTTTGTATCCTGTGTGTGATGGCGCAGGAAGACGCTTTCAACGCGGAAAGTAAATGCAACTAGCGGAGCAGCATCAGTACCAGATGAGGTTTTCCATAGAGCCAAAGGAGTTCAATTGTGCAACACTCAAGCTCACCAATGCACTCCAGCTTATTTTGCCGATTCTTATTTTCTCAACAAGTTCTCTTCCGAAGTCATTGCAGAGAGAGCTTCGATACCTGCAACTGCGAGGGTCATATGCGAGAGACATACAATCTCGGTTGTGCCGGTTACACGTGTCACCATGACTAGTCGGCGGCAATCTTTCAGTTTCTATATAGTAGGAAATAGCAGGGAGGTGTACTTGAAGGATTATTACCCAGCTAGATTCTGTTGGGGTTTGTGTCCTTGCTTGGAGTGGTTGAAGGTGTAACATGTTTCCATGTTCACATGTTTGTTTGGTTTAAGCATTAGAAACATATTACTGATAAGGGATTTGTAAAAATACTGCACAGGTTTCCGAGTGTTGTTCGTTTCTAGGATTGAGGCCTTGAGGGTTTGCTTATGAAATGCGTCTTATAGCAGGGTTATGGGATTACATTTGTGAAAATAAAGGCTGGATTCAATTGGACCAGTACACCTTGTGAATATATATTACATATTTCTAGATTTAAACTCATGTGATGGATGAGTAAGTTCTTCATATTCATTTATTTATAAAAGTATTTGTTGAAAAAATAAGTATGATCTATGATGTGTATTTTGATAATATCTTAACTCATTTATTGGTTTGATAATTGATGCCCACAAAAAGTGTCTCAGAATCATACTCTGATAGTGTGTTATTAGCTATGATGCACGGTCACGACACGTCACACACCAATCTCAATTTTTCATACGACATGACATATATATAAAATATAATGATTTTTTAATAAAATTATAATAATATTTTAATATTTTATTTATATTAGTATTTAAATTATTATTTTAAAATATTTTTAATATTTTTTTAATTATATAAAATATTTGAAATAATTTTTAGTTTTAAGAAATAATAATATATATTACTTTTAAATTCATTTTTAGAAAAATAAGTTAAGAATAAAGTTGGACATGTGAATGCGTAATGATATTTTAGAGTGTCGATTTTTTAAAGACACGAATGAGACACGGAAAACAAGCGTGTCAAATGAGTATCGGTGAGTGTCGTGTCCAAAATGTGTCCGACACGTGAACACGCCAATTCAATGAAGTGTATGTGCTTCATATATTATTGTATCCAATATGATGATGATTATCATTATTATTGGTTAAAAAACTAAGTATGATGTATATTTTATTATTATTAATGTTGTCACATATAATATTATATTTTTATGTACAAATTATTTTTTAATGTTTAATTTATTTCGATTTTGGTTTTAGCCTTTTAAATATGTTTTAATAATATTTTTTGAGTTATTATATATATTATTAATAGATGAAGTGCAATTCATTTCATTTGTCAAAAATAATTAAATAATTAGATATGTTTGACTAAATTATAATCTAACGATTATAAAATGATAATTACACATGAATTTAAGTTTATTAATGGGTTATACTAAAATTGTCTCCATATGTAAAACAAAAATTAATTTTAACCTTGAAAGAAAACTATACATAAAATTTAATGGATTTTTTGAAAATAAAAAACACATTACAAATATTTTTAAAACATACTCATTTGATAAATTTTTCTTAAAAGATGTGACTAAAAAAATAAGGGCAAATTACTGAACTAAATCAATTGGCCCCAAATATTATCCATCTACACCATTTTCTCCAATATGATTCAATTACACCTTTCGCACCAAATTAATGGAAATCGTGGCAGGGTGGCAAGGTTTTATGAAAAAAGCCAAATCTGCCACGGATTATGTGTTGTTGTTTTGCAAACTAAGAGAAAACCGTGGCAGGGTGGCAAGGTTTTACTAAAAAAGCCAAACCCTGCCACGGATTATGTATTGGTGTTGCAATTTGAGAGAAAACCGTGGCAGGGTGCCACTGGTCTCGCACAAACTTTAAAAAAGTGGATCCCTGCCACGGTTTATGTGTTCTTTGTGGAGGATTTGAGTAGTATAAAAGATCAAGTAGTTAGCATATATTCATTCAGTGATGTAGTGAGTTTAAAAAAGATGAAAAGTGATGAAAGTTTTGTTGCACTCGTACACCATGATGGTAGAATTAGGTACAAAACTAGAGAGGGGATTAAATTCACTGACAAGAGTCCAGCTAACGTTTTCATGACCACCAGGACAACATTAGTAGATCTGCAAGGTAGCATTATTAGGAAGCTTGGTTTGGATGGAAGAAAGCGGGTTAAGATATATTATCGGATTCCGATTTTCGTCGTGGCTCGGGGTGTGAAGTATGGGTGTCTTGCCGTTGAAAGGGATGATGATTTGCAAATTCTGTTTCATTGCCGAAGGCAGTTTCCCGAGGTACGTGCCTACGGACCTGGACCTCAGTGGCATGATCGGGCACCTCCCCAAACCTGGTGGTCAGCCATGAAAACGTCACAGTACATGCATCAGCTGCCTCTCAAACCACTCCCAACGGGGTTTCCCCTACCGTCAAGCATCCACGTATCGAACTCATAAAGGCATCCAGTAATAGGTTCTCCATCGATCGGTAACCCCAACTGGTAAGCTACGTCCTCCAGGGTGATGGTGCATTCTCCCCATGTCATGTGAAATGAATGAGTCTCGAGCCTCCAGCGCTCCACAAAAACGCTGATGAGGGGCTCATCGACCTTTAACCAAGCATCACACAGCCACGCAAGGGGGAGCAAACCCGCTCGGTCCAGGTAGGGCTCGACGCGTGGGTCGAGGTACATAGGTTGCTGCCTCCGCACTGTGCTAAGGCACCTAATCGGCTGCAATCAAAAGATAAACAAAAACACACCCTTAATAAATGACAGACATATAACCATTCACAGGAAAAAATAAATTCCCCCGAAAAAAAAAACACAGATAATCATACTCTAGTTGTGATGGACAACATTCTAAATGACCCTAGCCAGTTTCTAATTACCTATATTACGCAGCACATTCGCAAACAAGCTTAATAGCGTAATATATAAAAAGTTCTTGTAAAATACCTTAGCAGCAGCAAGAACTAAAAACACATCTGCGGGTATACCCCAATTAATCCTACGCTAATTACTTTTAACATAATCCTATGCTTAGTATAATCCTATGCTAATTCATATGCAGATAATGGTTGTTACTACAAAGCTATATCATACACACAATAATTCAACAATATTCATTTACAATATCAATTTATTTTATTAAATTTTAAAATTTGAGCGTACCTCTCGATTGACGTTTCTAGAAACATGCGCAATGCTGTCGAGACGATACATAATATTCCTATCGGCGGCGGCGATCTCCTCAAGCGTTGGTTGAGCCATCACCCTTTTCTCTTTTCCTTCTCTCTAACTCTCACTCTCTCCCTCTAAAACCAAAACAATGAACAATATAAAAAATGGGATGGGGTGCCACGGATTTTGAGCTCTTATAATGAGCAAAATTCGTGGGAGGGTAAAGGGGTTTATATGATGCTTGTTTTGTGCAAAAAACATGGGAGAGAGGAGCTGGTTGTTGGGAGTTTGAATCATGAGTAATCCGTGGGAGTGGTGCCACGATTTTCATGAAGTTGAGCAAAATAATGAAAAATCCGTGGAAGGGGTGCCACGATTTACATAACCAGTTTCAACCTGCCACGGATATCATGAAATAGGTTAATGAGTGCAATCAAATCATATTATGAGAAATGGTGTAAATGGGTAATATTTGGGGCCAATTGGTTTAGTTCAGTAACTTGCCCAAAAATAACGCAATAATAATAGTAGGGTAATGCTATTTGAACAAGTGGTTTTGATAAACCAAGTGCAACCATGTGGTTTATTTCTATGCTAAGTAGAATATTATTTCGGTGTCAAATAGTATAAAAAAGTGCACCTAAATAAAGTTCTATTTGACATCGAAATTATCTTCTATTTAGCATAGAAATAAATCAAATTGATTGCACTTGGTTGGCGAAAACCACTTGTTCAGTAAAATTATTGATAATAGTATATCTTTACCCTATTTGAAAAATAAAAAAAAAAAGCGCACCCACACACAAAAATATAAAAAGAAAAATTAAAAGTAAAAAATTGTTAATCGGTTGGGACCTCTGTAGAGGAATACAATATCGTAGCAACCAAACATCCCCTAGGGTTCCACACAGTTCTATAAATTCTCAAAAAACCCTAAACACCATGTTTCTGTTAAACTAACAAAATCCTATAGCTCCTAAGCACTGAGGGCTGAGGCACATAGCATTCATTCGGAATTCGAAGAATAATTGATATTTAAGTCTACAATTCCCTGTTTAAGATTTCACCTATCCTGAAATTTTCACTTTTCTGCGATTACTTTTCCTCTGATTCTTAATGTTATATACGAGCATCAGTGATGAGCGAATCCAAAATCGTTATCCTTGCACTTTGATTAACCGTGAAGAAGTTTATGGGGAATTATTTCTCTGAGGTGCTCTGTTTTCATTTTCATTATCAGAAATTTATCATTTTTATTTATTAGGTTTTCTGGATCAGTGATGTTATCGTTAAACTGCGTTATCTATCTGAAACTTCCTAAAGGAATTGAAGATAACATTACTTGCTGAGATCCCTCTTTTAATTTACCCTGTTTATATGTTCTTTGTCGTTAGTGTTTGATATATTTGGATTAGGATAGTGAATATTCATTCTTTTGCTGTGTAGAACATAATTTGCATGCTTTATTGTGATGGAGTTGACATCATTTGAGTTTTGTTGTTCAAAGATGATTGTAATTGTAGGCTACATGTACCAAGGGAAGGGTGAAATTCAGTACTCTTGATCTTGAATGTGCCATTGCGGCTGTAGCCAAATTGAATTTCGGTTAGGGAAGTTTACTGGCCGGTTGTTGTTAGATCCATTTTTGGGTCTTCAGTCGACAAATCTGCTTACCGAGCTTCTCACAATCATTCCATGGGAATACCAGCCTCGTTGCCCTACACTTCACCTCATTTCCTGCCCTGCCTATTTACATATTTTTACGCTGTAGATTTCAGTTATTATTGTGTTTGGAAACTTTAATGAAATTAAATTAAATTAAACTCTTGAGAGCCATCCATCCTTAAATTTGAAAAAAAAAAATTCAATTGAAAGTAAATTTTTAAAATATATTTGACACTACTATTTAACTCTCGACTAAAAAAACTACTTCCAATTTTTAATGGAAGGAGAAGGATCAGGGTGAAGATTCGATGTGATGATAGATGGTGGGGGTGTGCTTCGAAGAAGTGAAGGATGTAGGTTGGAGGAGACTAAAAAGATGAAACAGAGAAAGGGGAAAGGGAAATTGGAGTATATTTGGAATATCAAATTATAACAGATTAATTTGGATATTGATTTGAATTTGTTTCTCTAAATATCCAGTTAAAAGTATATGTTTAGTTGTAGCACAATTATGTAAGAACAAAGTTTTACATGCTATGCAGGAAGAGCAATGTTTAACTTTAAAAATTAATAAAAACAAAATAAAATATCATTCATGATATCATCTAACCACTTATCATAAAAGTTCTTCATCTCTTCATCATAAGATTGCTGACCTTAATTTGATTTTACAAAAAAAAAAAAAAAATTACCTATTGATTTTAATTTGATGCGATGAAAATTTTGATTCATGTTTTCTTTTGGTTTTTATTAGAAAAAGATTGAATCCTGGGCAAAGCTTTTGATGTTTACACACCAAAAAAGAAGCTTTTGATGTTTGTCAACTAAATACAATTGTGAGTCATGTAAATATTTTTGTTTTTATTTTTAAAAAATGTTTTGACAAATCTGGTGTTGAGGTCAAGGATCATTTGATATAGGAATTCCTTTCTTATATTCTGCAACTGGTGCAAAGTGAAGGATTTCAGTTTTTTCGAATATCAAGTTATCAATCACCAAAATAGTACCATTGAAATTTCAGGATTAATTGAGTACAAAAAGTCAATCTTAATAACTGCTTTGGGGCTTAATTCTTCTTTCCCAAGAAACTAATTCCTTATAGCTTTGTTTTTTGTTTATTTTTATGTTAGAATTATTTCTTTTAAGGCAAGTTTTGTTTGACAATCCTATGACTGTGAACCAATAAATAATTTGGTTCAACCGGTAATTTGCTGTCAATGAATAAATTCTCTGAAATGGAAAGCAATGAACGGATGAGTTAAAAATAGCATCCGAATTAGGAAGGCATGAAAAATCAGTTAGCCACCTTCTAGACGAGTATAGCCAGCAATGTCACATGGATATAGTACACTTTATGATAAGATAAAGCCACAACTTAGTAACAAAATACCAAACCCATGTGCTACAAGAACTTGACAGAGGAACAAGAAACTACCACCAAAACTCAACTTTAAAGAATTGGAAAGTGCTATTGCTCAGCAGCCATTTGAAAACCTATTTCAGTACGCATAATGGGTATAAGGTTCAAGACAAGGTTAGGTTACTGAGTTCTGTAATTACTAATTAGTCAATGTGATCAAAACATGCCAAAAAGAAGCATCCAAGTAAAACTATTCCTACAGTTGCATTCAAATGCTAAACTATAATAATTTAGTAACCAAACCAGAGAATATAAGACTAAATATTGATTGCAGTGCTCAACCCCCACCTTAAGGGAAAACTTGTTTTTTGTTCTTGTATTCAGAAGAAGAAAGTTTACTGACTTAGAAGATATAAAACTAACATCCATAAAAAGTTCATCGTCACGAGGAGATTCAATTACTCTTCCGCTAGCAAGTATACAGAATAAATGGTTTGCAGAAGCTCTAAAGGAACTTACTAAAACAAAAAGACAATCAACAACTAAGATGCTTGATATTTCAAAGTTCCTTCTTGGCACCTAAAACCAAAAAACTTATGCTTCAACTGTGCTAGATGTTAGCAACAGGCGCTATGAAGTGCACAGCCAAATCGAAATTCCGGTACTGTTAAAAGTCGGTTGCGTTAGTTCCATTGCGTTAGTACTAATGTAATATGAACCAATCAACATTCTATAAGTAGATTGATTGTAGTTATTAGTAATAAGTATATATAATAAAATCTCTATCACTATCAGCAACATTACACAATATAATGAGGGGGAAGCTATGTAATATTGGATACAGAGTTGGATCTGGATCTCAATTATCTTAACAAAAGACAATAACATAGGAAAAAGTAAACTAACCGGTTCTTTACTAGAAGATTACAACAAAATAAAACAAAACCTGAATACAAGCAACATTGATTTACAACACAACCGTGAATGGCGAAACTACCTCCCTCCTGCAGATCTACTCCTTAGCATCTTTGATGGCCTTATCTACAACAACATCCACTTTCTTGTACTCAAAATCCATTGGCTGCATAACATATTCCTCCGGCATCACCGGACGTCTATTGCCAAAGATGGTCCACACATAAAGCACAACGAATGCTGTCAAGGCTCCGCATCCGGCACCGAATATCATGGCAGCTAGAATCCTCAAAAGGCAATCACTCTTTGGCTTCACCACCGGAGCCTTGGTATCCTTGGTAGAAAGGACCTTCGGATCGACCGGCTCAGAGTGCATCCAATGGGGGAAAATCCTCAAAACAAAGTTCCATGAATAGAGAAAGCATGCTTGAGAGCTATTAATGTTATCATCCTTTTTCACTGAACTAAATCCCACAAACATTTCTTTGGACTCCCAAACACTTGGGAAATCAATTGAATGCCATATGATTGGATCAGATGGCCTTGAATGACCAAATTGACTCAATCTAACTTCTAATCTCCTAGAACTTGCAACATAATCAATCCAAGCATGCATTTTTCCACCACTTCTTACAACATAAGAAACATTGCTTTTTTTAGCAGGAACTGAATCACCAACATTAATGGCCACATTAAAACTAGCAGAACCCCCATTTACAATACTACTACTTCTACTACCACTTGAGGCACTAAACTCAACACCAACAACATCAACTCCACTTTTTCCCTTCAATCCAAGAGAGAACTCTGATGAACTATTACCAAAAAACTCACCTTCAGAACCGCTTGGAACCATAACAAAAGCCAACCCATCCCCACCCTCATCGAAGGAAATTGAAAACGCAAAGTAGGTTGAAAATGAGACCAAACCCTTTGATGCAGCATCAACAAGCTTGATGGGGTTCTTCCTCATCACTTTACCAGACCCAGAAAGCAAAACCTGAGACTCACCATTGACAACCCTTGCATTACCATAAAGTGCTACACTTTGCTTGAAAATTGGATCTTTTTCAAAGTCTGTGAACGAAAAAGATGGAACTGGGTTCAAAGCTTGGATTTTGAGGAACAAATTGAGGAATGTGAAGGCAATCAAGTAGTGGGAAGTGGAAAATGAGGCCATAATTGAAATGGGTCTGAGCTGAATCTTGAAATGTTTGGCTCTCTAGTGTTGGTGAGTTAATCCCATTTACATCAAAAAGGTGAATTTTTTTT
This sequence comes from Stylosanthes scabra, assembly GCA_036250425.1. NCBI lineage: Eukaryota > Viridiplantae > Streptophyta > Magnoliopsida > Fabales > Fabaceae > Stylosanthes > Stylosanthes scabra. Next base: position 50,991 of record JASCZI010060645.1, on the reverse strand, counting down.
CTGTTTCTAGGGTTTGAGGAGGGAAGAAGAGAAAAGAAAGTAAGGAATATTATTGGGAGAAGATCAAGGTGTTGGGGTTTGGAGGTTGTGAAAATTAAATAAAAGTTTTTTTAACTGCTTTTTTCTGCAACTTCGTGCTTCACCACACTTTCCCTCTGTGGTTGCTGAACACAGGAATATAATAAAGATTTTTTATTTTATTATTATTTTCATATATTTTTTGTTTTCTTCTTTGCAATTTATGGCGTTTTCTACCCTTTCCTTGTCAATGTTTACTCTTTTTGGGAAATTCTTGTCCACTCTAAATTATTAACCAGCAGTTACTTTTACTTAATATAATGTTAAGAAAATATAAGAAAAAAAAATGTTAAGAAAATATATATAGTATAGAATCAAGAATAAATAACTAACAAAATGCTACATGAATAATTAGGTAATTATACAAAAATGTGTTATATCTATTATTATTCTAATTTATATAATGAAAATATGAAATGAAGACTTTGGTGTATAATTTATAAAAAGTATTATTGAAAATACTTGAGTACAACACATCTTATTTAGAGCTTGATATATTTGTCATTTTGATTCATCTTAAATTTATTATTATTACACGTATTAATTTATTAAAAGGATGGATTAATGGAATAGTGTATTATAACTTATAAGTATAACTCCCATATAACAAATTTAATTTAAAATATATATCCAACATTTTTAGTGAAAGTCAGTTATATTTATATACGTTAAAAAATATTTAAACATGCTCCTTCATTACATATATTTTATTATAACGTAGAAACGTTTCCTTCTTTCTAACGAGAACTGAAGTTAATTTACAATAAGCCAAAGCTCTAATTTTAATTTAGTGGGAGTAATTAGTGCTTATTTGGATTAGTTTTTTTTTCTAAGAAAAAAGTTTTTTTTTTAATTAAAAAAATACATTTCTAAAAATAGTATTTTTATTTAAAAAAAGCAAATTATATGTTTTTTTTTTTAAGAAGTTAACAATAATGTGTTGCTTTAAAAAAAAAACAAAAGAAAAACATAGTTTTTATTAATAAAAGATCTTTTTAAATAAGACATAGATGAAAAGGATCTTTTTTCAAAAGACAATTCAAATTGACCTTAGTGTTAGTTTGGATTTTTTTTTTTTAAGAAAAAAAAATGATTTTTATTTAAATTTTTTTTTATCAAATTTGAATAATTTGAATGCGTTTTTAGAAAAAAATATTTTTATTTAAAAATATAAAAAGCATTTTTATTAATAAAATTTTTTTTAAATAAGAAATAAAAATAAGATATTTTTTCAAAAATAATCCAAATTGATCCTTATTATTATATTTTTTACTCGGTCATGATTTCCCTGATTTCTTTGTCTAAACTTCTACACCAATTTGGTTGAAGTTTTAATTTTTTTTACGTAATATATCAATCTATTCTTCACCTCAAATTTTAATAAAAAGTTATATAAATCAGTCCTTATCAAGATTTAATAAAAGACATAACAATTCTTAAAAAAAAAAAAAACACATATAAGTCCCTTCCTATAAACGGACAATTTGATGTGAAAACTAATTTATTTAACGAGATAAAACTTTGAAGACTAATTTGATGATAAAAAAAATTGTTGAGGATTATTCTTTATTTCATTTAAATAAAAAAAATTTTATTTTCCGAATTGGATAAAAAAGAAAACATTGTTTTTTTTTTGTAAGCAGCGTTAGAAAAACCACACTAGACCAGTCAGTGTTATACTTTTGTTTATTGAGTTATTTAATTGTCTAGTCCAAGTTCGAATCTTGGGATAACATATATACAAAAGGAAATGTGACAATATCACTAAAATGAGCATTCGGTAAGTCGTAAAAGATTAATTTGAGCCTACTAAACCTAAATACCCTCCACACGCTAGACCAGCCAGTCTGACAGCTCAAACTAGGAATCGATCATAAGTCTGTTTCCATTAGCTATGTGAAACCACCAATTCAAATACTGTCCAAGAACTGTTAAACTATCTGAAAATCGATCAGTCGAACCAAACTAAGTTCGGACCAATGAGAGCTTTTTTCTTTTCTTTGTTATTATATGAACTTTCCATATTCCGAAGTAGATGCGGCCATTAAATTGTTGAATCTCAAAGCCCATTGATGACATCTTTAAAACAAGTTTGGCCCATAATTCAACTTAGAGTTCTGATACCACTGTTAAAAAATGGAGCGAGTTAAAGTGCAAAATTCTCACAATTTACTTAAAATGAACAACAAATACTTTACTAAAGAAATATATGGTATATCGAGTTACAAAAGTGAGGAATTCACGAATCTCTTCAAAAAATATTCTAAATGGGTAATTATTATATCCAAACCAAATTTCTGACCATAAAATGATAATTTGTGATACTTCTCTCAAAACCACGTCTCAATTACACCCAAATTAAAAAATCAAATGAAGTAAACACTCACCAAATAGAAGAGATTATACCAAAAATACAAAACAAATATTTTTTAAGTGACTAATGACTTGATAGATAAATTAAAACAAACATCGAGTTTCAACTCTCAAAAGAAAATCCTTACAATTTACTCTAAATACTAACTATAATTCATACTTAAAATAACATACATACATAAACCTAAAGCCAAACTACGTACGCAGTAGTGGAGCTAGACTTTTTTTTTTTTCCCTAAAGAGGCTTAAAATTTTTTTTAAGGGTTAAAAAATTTTCTATAGATAATTCTATCATATATTTAAAAATATATTAAATGTACACAAAAAAATTAATCATCAGATCAATTATTTAATTTGTAGAAAATACATGTTCAAATACAACATACATTTTAAAAATAATTTAAATAATACATATATATTTATATATAAATACACATCACATATATTTATAAAATCATTTTTTTTTAAAGAAGAGTCAAAATATAAATTTTAAGAGGCTAAAATTAGAATAAATAAAATTTTACTACTAACTTTTTCAAGATTAGGCGGAGTGCCCCCTTAGTATAAAGTAGCTCCGTCCATGTGTGTATTTATACTATTTTTATAGAAGTAAGAAGACACAATTCTCATACAACTCTTATTTCTTGATTCTTCTATAATTATATTTTCCTTACGATTTATTATTATTAACTTGTATGAGTTGTAAATTGGTAATTATTAAGTTGTCAAATTGATAACTATAAGTTGAAATATTTGATTATGAGTCGTAATCTTTGAGCATGCATGCAACCTCTCAAAATTTTCGTACTTCAAACTAGATCAATTTTGAATTTTTTTTGAAGTTTCATGTTTCTTTCTAACACAAAAAAGGAGGGACAAAATGTAAAATTTCTTTGTTTAATCCATTTGCGGAGGGGAAAATGTGTGAAGATGATTTTTTATTATTGTTATTATTATTGAAAATGGCAATACGTTGTTCATGGCTTTTTCTTCCATATGTGTACCAAAAACACATTAATTCCCATGCACATTTTTTTTAATCCAATTACGCACCACCATTTTGTCGTTGGGGTGGGCGAAATGGAATTAGCAGTCAAATCACCGAGAGCAAGGTGAAATGGAGCTACAAAGGCCGAAGCCATATTTTTGGATAATACAGGAAGAAGGAGAATGTGCATATTGAATAGGGAGTCTAGGAGAAGAAAGAATGAATTAGGACAATACACGCTTGATGCTTCGTTATTTTTGGTCTTGCAAATGTAGAATATATTGGGCCAGATCCAATAACTTTTTTACACCAAAAATTAAATACATATTTAAAGAAAATTCAATTTTGAATTTATAATTTAAAAGTTTAATTTTGATTTGTATTCAAATAGTAATTTCTTTTACTTTACTGCCACATTTTGAATGTCATTTTTTCCGTTTCCACTTCGCCGACGTCATCCCTGATATGGTGACAGGCTTTTTTTGTGCACTGCAAGGCCATTTTGCCGCTGCCATGGGCGAGTTCAACGGCAAACCCATTTCACCTGCGATATGGACGAAATGGTAGTGCGTAAATCGGTAATTTTTTTTTCATGATGCGTATTTTGGGAATAATTATTTTCTAATGCGTATTTTAATAAAAAAGCCCGTCGTTTACGTAGGTTAAATTCACCAATCTGTCCCATTCTTTTGTTAACTACGTAGCACTGCTATAATCATATATATCCAAATTAAAAGGTGAATTTTATTATGAAACGATCTTTTAGGAGCATAAAAAAAAATAATTTCCTACTTAAGAAAAATAAAAATAGGGTGTACACTGTATATCAAGGACAATGACGCTTTATTACAGTTCTTGTACAATGAATTTGCGATATTCAACGCTTTTGTATGTTCTTTATTCTGTTTGTAGTAAGTAGTACTTGGCTAATGTATTTAATTAATTAAGAATTTGGTTTGATGGTTTTTCAGTTTTCAGAGACCATAAACACATGGGAATACATGGTGCTTTCGGTGAAGTGATGATGTTTTTTTATACTTGTGGTTTTAAATAGGTTCACATGATAAGAGAGGATGAGGATGTGTATGTCATGTACGTATCTTTTCAGCATTAAAAATGAGTACTGAATCGAATGAAACTTCTCTTTCGTATTTAAGGTATGTATAGGAAAATATTATATGACAAAAAAATATGTTAATAGGTTATTATTTGTACATTTAAGACAAATTTATTAAAATATGAACTTCGTACCTGAAGAATTTGGAGAATTATACAAAATCGGATAATTTTTTTTTTTCAGAATTAGAACCAAATGGAGAAACTTAAAATCAATTAAAAAACATACAAATTATTACATATTAGTACTATTTATAGTATAATTATCTGAATAAGCCAAGTCCAACATTAATCCAAACATAATTACTCTAATAATGATTTAAGTTACTTAAAATAAAATATCATGCCAAGGAAAACAAATAACGGCGTCTTGGTATGAAGATAATTATAGTTTCAAAAGGAAAAAATGAAAAATAAATAAATAAATAAAAATTAAAATGGTTTTAAAAGAGGAGTAATATTTGAGATCAATAATATTCATTATGTAACTTTAAGTTTCATGTGCAAGTAAGAGCAACATCTAGTAAAGTTGAAAAATAAGGGATTGGCAGGTATATACATAGAAAGAAACTAAAAATTCAGAGAGAAAGTATCATTGTTTTACCTATTTATAAACTTATTAATTACCTGATACATTTAGTGTAATCAATTAATCACCTAAATCTATTATAAGGATTTAATTTCCATATATAGTGTGAGAAAGTGAAAGATAGCAAATAATAGAAAAAGGTTTTGTGTGTATTGAAATTGATAATTATATGTTATAATCTACAAAGTATGAAAAAAGAATCGAAATAATAATACCTAATATCCTATAATTATGAGTTGTATCATATTAATAATAAAAATATACTAATTGATACTAAAAGTATTCTAACATCCCTTCAAATTCAAGTGGGAGTTAATGAGACCATCTTGAGTTTGGATACTAAAATTCGAAAACGAGTAAGGTGCTGGGCTTAGTGAAGATATTAATAGTTTGATCCAAAGTCCCAAGAGGTGAATAACACCAATTTGAAGACACTGCTAAACAAAGTGACAATTGATTTTAATGTGCTTGGTGCGCTCATGAAAAACATCATTTTGGAAATTTGGATAGCACTACGATGATCACAGAAAAGGTAAGCAGATGAAGAGTGAATAACCCCAAATCTTCAAGAAGCCAACAGATGGAAACAATTAGAGCAGAGGTGTCAGCAAGAGCACAAAACTCAACTTTGGTGCTTGAATAAGCATTATTAAATGTTTGCTTTTTGGCACGTCAAGAGATAAGGGGGTCACTAAGAAACAAACAGTAACCAATAGTAGAGCGACGATTAATAGGATCACCGGCCCAATCAGCATCAGAATATGCTTGAATGATTAAAGAGGAGTAGGCAGAAAAATGAAGTCCATGAAACATAGTACCTTTGATGTAGCGAAAAATACGAAGAAGAACAACATAATGAGTAATGCGAGGGTCTGATAGAAACTGGCTAATAACACGATCATGATAGGCAATATCTGGTCGTGTAACAATCAAATAGACTAATCCTTCAATTAGCTATTTGTAAAGAGTAGGGTTGTCCAGAATAGTGCCATCCATAGGAATAAAACAGACATAGAGTAGAAGAAGAACAACACCTCGATCACTTTTGCGAACAAAAGGAGCATTTTCATGTGGACCATAAACGTAACCAAGGTTGCACATAGTGGTGCTAGACTTTTCAAACCATTCCCGAGGAGCTTGCTTAAGGCCATAAAGAACTTTACGAAGAAGAGAAACTTTGTTAGGAGGACAAGGATAACCTTGGGGTGGCTTCGAGTAGGCTTTCTCTTTCAAATCTCCATTGAGAAAGGCATTCTTGACGTCTATCTGACTAAGAGACCATTTTTGAACGACAACAATGGCAAGGAGAGCTCGAACTTATGTGAGTCTAGCAACAGGAGCAAAAGTTTCTTCATAATGAACACCATACTTTTGTATGCACCCCTGAGCAACCAATCTTTCCTTATACCGGTCAATAAAGCCATCAGAACGGGTCTTGATCTTGTATACCCATCTACTATGTCCACAACTTCTTGATCAGAAGAGTTTCAACCAAGTCCCAAGTTTGTGTTTTCTCTAATGCCTGATGTTCTTCTTGCATAGCTTACTTCCAATTTGGATTTGTAGAGGTTTCTCTATATGACCTTGATAAACCCATTTCTGATGGTTTATTTTGTGCTATAAATAAGCAAATTATCAAACCAAACTCACTTAAATACTTGCAAATTAGGGTTTAAATTGTGAATACATGCATTTTTTGTCATATTTTGATATATATTTACTTACTTACTTAATTTTAATTCTATTCGATACCTTGATGTGATTGTTCAAGTGTTTCAGGGATAGATAGGTTAGAATTGGATTGGAAGAGGCCAAGGCAAAAGGAGCAAGAATGAGAAGAGGATAAAGGAGCTATAGTCATCGGATTGGAGCAAACTTGGACTTTTTGGAAAGAAGAATTCAATACCTACAACTCTCATGCTGAACACTTTGTCCGGTTCTAACTGATTCTATGAGAAATTTGCACCCAAAGATCAGTGCTCAGAATTCTCCTAATACTGTCAATCCTGACCTCTTGTCACTAATTTGATCATAACTTGAGCTATAGAGGTCCAAACAACTTGGTTCCAACTCAATTGGAAAGGTAACATCCAGAGCATCGCAAAGATGCATAGATGTCCTATATGCGTATGCACACACCACCAATGCGTACGCACACAAAGCTGGAGTGATGTGCAAGTCACATTTTCTGACTTGTGCGTACGCACAGGATTTGGGTGCGTACGCACAGGTGCGTGGACAATAAGCAAAATAAAGGCCAAAAAGGAAATTTCAAGCCAAATGGAGGCCTACCCCCATTAACTACGCACCCTTTTGAGCCCCATTTTTGGGGATCATGAGTCTTGAATAATTTTTTAGAGTTTTTGGGGGAACTCATGTTCTCCCATTTTCTCTCTTAGTTTAGTTTTTCAGGATTTCCATTAGTTTTGTCCATTTCACCAGCCAAACATTTTACTACTTTTTTATTGTCTATTTTATATACTGTTACTCTACCGAATTGATTTCTGAATTATTTAATTTTACTGCCGTTATTCTGTCTGTTTGTTTTCTGCTATTTTGCTATCATGTCTTACTGTTATGCTGCCTATTTAATTTCCGCGACTATGATTTTCGTGCGTAGCGAGTAGTGACCATAGTGACTCGCCTATGGGTTGAAATGTGCGGATGACCTTAGCTGCCGATCCCTAAGGGTAACGGATGGGAGGAACGAAATTAATTTCGATGCCGTTAACGCTACGCCCCTGCCAACAGCATGGGGACCTTAATGATACAGACTCAATTCAGTGCATGTTGCACTACTAGTGAGTTTCTTCCTGGTTACGCGGGATTTACTCGAGTTCTGTTGCAAGACCTAGGTCCCCCACTGTTGTGTATGCCTAGGACATTCGGATAAGGGTTAATTCTGCCACCCTGTGGTGGTTAGTTTCCTTTAAGTGACAGTCCATCCAATCTGGGATCGGTAGTGATCATTGGGACACACAGTATTTCAACCCATGGCCGGGCACTCTTTAATTCACTGCTGTTTTTAATCTGTTTTCTTGCGCTCTGCTCTCAAACAATCAACTGCAACCCCAACTCTTTTCTCAACCAAACGCAAAAACATTGTTTCCATTTTCTAGGGAGAACGACCCGAATCCATACTCCATATTTTAAACTGGTTCCACCCTGTGACTCCTTTTTCTGTTGATGACCTCACCATCATTCTCATAGCTGGTTTGGATTCCTCTACAACGAAATCCTACTTTTAAATTAAGGAATTCCGAACCGGCCGCGAGAGCGACTGCGAGCGGCTTATCAAATGGCGTCGTTGCCGGGGAAATGAAAATGTGCGCTTGTTTTTGGTTGTCTGTGTAAATAGTCTAATTGATTTTTAGAGTAGTTATTTTCTTTGTTTCTTTTTCTATGCTGGGCATTTTCTGAGTGAAATAGGGAATGTCACTATCATCAATTAATCACCAAGGCTTCAGTAAGCAAGTGAAGGAGGAAGCCTACTCGTACGATCAAGGATACACTCCATGGAATCCTCCACCCTACCAACACCATACTCCTCGAGATGACACATACCAATCCATTAGATATGGTAATGCATATTATGGATATGAAGATCCTCCACCACCATAGTTACCTTCTCAAATCGGCATCGAAGAAGCTATTCAGTTGTTATGTCTGGAAAGGAAGGAACTTCTAGGAAACCAAAGGCGAATCAATGCTCAAGTGACCACCTTGCAACTGAGTGTAATTCGTCTTATGATCGAATCTGTAAATGGTAAATTCCAAAACTCTTCAATCACCTCCCAACCTTTATACTCCGGAGACCTTCCTTCTCAATCACTGTCAAATCAATGGAGAAGCATTTCTGCTTTGTCTCTATGCGTAAACTAAGAAGGAATGGAGGACACACTGCTTTCTCAACCACTGTCAAATCAATGGAGAAGCATTCTTACTTTGTTTCCATACGTCAACCAAGAAGGAAGTGAGGACGCATTGCTAAATGAAGAGGATGTTGAAAGTCTCGATCATAAAGAGGTGCATGAGTGTGTAGAAGAGGTTGAAGAGGAAAATGAGGATCAAGAGGCAGAAGATATTGATCAAGAGGTGAAAGACAAGGATAAGGAGCCAAAGGGGATGGAGATTGTTCATTCCGCTTCATCTGAAGCAACCCCTCCCAAGTTACCATCCGAACTGCACTTCGAGTGGGTAATTCCTTCTAATATGAACTTCATTGGCCCACAACACTATGGTTTGTTGGAGACAGATGATCAGCTTAGAGCTCTTTGCGGGGTGTTGGACACAAAGGGAATGGATTCCTTGGTGTTGGATAAATCAAGGTTCATTACTTGTGGAAAATCAGATTTCAAAGCCTATAGTGGACATCTTCACAAGCTTTACAACAACAGAGCCAAGGTTAGGGCATTAAGCATGAGGAAGCATTTGAGACCTTGGCAATTTTAAGAGAAGCTTGTAAATTCACAAAAGAATGGGTGGACAAATAGAGTTTGGATCCTGGAAAAAGCTTTATGAATCGACACTTTTGGGGAGTCATTGCTTGCATTGGAGCTTTTAGAGGCTTGTTAGATATGAATTGGGATCCCCTATGGCCTACAAAGTTCAAGTATTGGTT
>JASCZI010060645.1:18341-41118 GCA_036250425.1 Stylosanthes scabra | reverse complement strand
CTTGAAGGACAATAAACAAAAGTGCTAGGTGGGAGACACCCCACCATGGTAACACCTTCCAATCCCTACTCTTTTTATTGTTTAGAATTAGGATTAGGTTAGAGAATTAGGATTAGATGATCCTTGTTGTGATACTTGTTGATCATTGTTGAATAACTGATGGTTGTTGTGCTTATTTGCATGAGATTAGTATTAGAACACTTGGTTATTCATTAAATTCATATTTTTCAAAAACTGCACGCCAAGTGTTCGATGACAATCCTCAATGGAATTTTAAATTTGTTTTTGATCCAATCCTTGCCTAAGTTGATTTGTTTCACTATGGCTATGTTTTTGCACTTAAATGGGGATCAAAACCAAGTTAATTTGACCATTGAAAGTTTGATACATTGTTAGTATGCATGATGTTGTTCATGATTTGTGCTTGTGCTTAGTAATATTTATCTAACAATGTGCTTAATGGTGCTTGATTTTATTGCTCAATATTCATTGATATGCATGCTTGATCACCATGTATGATATGTTATTGTTGATTCCATTGCACCATTATTAAAGAAACACCAAGCTAGATGCAATTCGTTGGTTTAACTAACATGGTTATATTGTCTGTCTATTTTGAACCTTGTTAGTATCGCATGATTGGTTGTTTCTCTCTGATCATCAATCCTATAATCTCATATTCTGTTTAAGATAACGGTGATGATAGAGCTGCTGATGATGATCAAGCTGAGGCTTAATCTGCTTCCCAGCTGGCACTTGGCACAGAGGACCGTGCAACTTTCAAGTGTGGGGAGGGCTATTGACGGAAAAAATAATTTGGGTCTATTTTAAATTCTATTAAACATTTTACTGCTTTCGTAGTTATTTATTTACTACTTGTTAGTTGATGGTATGCATCCAATCCCCTCTTTTCCTATGAATTGAAATTGCAATTAGTAGGGTTTTTCGAACATGTGCTTCTTTTGGGGACCCCATGAATTTTTTTAAAAATTATTCTTTGACTTGATTTTATACTTGCATGAAGATTGTCCAATCATAGATTAGAGAAAAGAATACACAAACCAAGAGAGTTTTGAACCTAATTTTGTAGTTCTGCATCTGAGAACTGCCATTTTCTTCTTGTGTGTTACTTCCTCTTCTATGATTGCAATTTATTACTTGCCTAATTCTGTATGTCCATTAATGTATATATGTGTATGATGATATGATTAAGGCCTTCTTTCTGTATAGCCCACAAACCAAATGGCTTGACCCTTTACATTTATCCCTTGGAACCCATTTTGAGCCTTGAAACTATTTCATTCTAAAATAGCATATTACAAGCCTCAAAAGCGAAAGACCATGATTATGCCCTACTTGATCTTTGATTAATCTAGGATTTAGTGGTTATTAGCTTTCGAGAGAAGAAAAGGAAGGGAATCAAGAAAAGAAATCATTTAGAAGGGAAAGTTTTGAAAATTTTCTGAAAACATTTGGGATACATGTATGCATACAAAGAAAGGTTAGACATTTGCATAAATTAGCAAAATAAAAGAAAGGAGTGACAAAGACAAAACAAAAATACAAAAAGAAGAGAAAAAGAAGTCACTCCAAGTAACAAAGTTACCCAAATAAGCTTAGTGCATTTGTCATTCAAAAGAAGAGAAGAAAAATGCATATCATGTAAAAATTGTGAGTCTAGGGCATACATGGGAAAAAGAGTGGAGAACAAAAGGGTAGGTGCATCCTAAGTTAATCAAAGCATTCAAGTCTATAGCTCACCTATCCAAACAAAACTTTTGAACCTTCACCTTGGCCCCATTACAACCCTCAAAAGACCTTTTGATGTTATAAAGATATATACCTTGATGTTGATTGGCTAGATGAAGGGCAAGTTTAGAAAAGCAAGATTCGAAAGGAACCGAGAGCCTTTTTAGCCCGAAACACTAAGAACGAATAGAGCGAATACATGACCGGGAAAGGTTCTTGATGCTCGATTCTATGGTTTGTGACCTTTCATGCAGTGTAAGTCAATTATCATCTTGTGAACTTATCTGATTTTTGGGGTTAGTATTTGTTGCAATACTCTTGCCCATTTTCTCACACAAGTTTGTTTAATTCCTCTATTTTGTAATTTCATTCATAGTATGACTCTTGTGTAGTTTCTCCTTAATAATCTTCAATGATTCGATTTTAAAAATTTTAGGCTTATTGATTCACCTTTTCGGTTGATTTATTTGGGCATGAGGACATGCCAATATTTAAGTGTGAGGAGGTTAATAAACCTATTTCTAATGGTTTATTTTGTGCTATAAATAAGCAAATTATCAAACCAAACTCACTTAAATACTTGCAAATTGAGTGCATTCATGAATTATTGTTCCTTAGGGCTTAAATTGTAAATACATGCATTTTTGGTCATATTTTGATATATATTTACTTACTTACTTAATTTCCATTCTATTCGATACTTTGATGTGATTGTTCAAGTGTTTCAGGTACAGATAGGTTAGAGTTGGATTGGAAGTGGCTAAGGAAGGCAAAAGGAGCAAGAATGAGAAGAGAAGAAAGGGAGCTATAGTCATCGGATTGGAGCAAACTTGGATTTTTTGGAAAGAAGAATTTAATACCTACAACTCTCATGCTGAACACTTAGTCCAGTTCTAAGTGATTTTATGAGAAATTCGCGTCCAAAGATCAGTGCTCAGAATTCTCCTAATGTTGTCAATCCTGACATCTTGTCACTAATTTGATCATAACTTGAGCTACAGAGGTCCAAACGACTTGGTTCCAACGTCATTGGAAAGCTAACATCTAGAGCTTCGCAACGATGCATAGATGTCCTATATATGCGCACGCACACTCCACCGATGCATACGCACACAAAGCTGGAGTGATGTGCAAGTCACATTTTTTGACCTGTGCGTACGCACATGAATTGGGTGCGTACACACAGGTGCGTGGACAGCAAGCAAAATGAAGGTCAAAAAGGGAATTTCAAGCCAAATGGAGGCCTATAAATAGGACAGATGCTACCCCATTCACTACACACCCTTTTGAGCCCCATTTTTGGGGATCATGAGTCTTGAATAATTTTTTAGAGTTTTTGGGGGAACTCATGTTCTCCCATTTTCTCTTTTAGTTTAGTTTTTAAGGATTTCCATTAGTTTGTCCATTTCACTAGCCAAACATTTTACTATTTTTTATTGTCTGTTTTATATACTATTACTCTGTCGAATTGATTTCTGAATTATTTAATTTTACTGCCGTTATTCTGTCCATTTTTCTGTTATTTTACTATCATGTCTTACCGTTATGCTGCCTATTTAATTTCCACAACTATGATTTCCATCCGTAGCGAGTAGTCACCATAGTGACTCGGCTATGGGTTGAAATGTGCGGATGACCTTAGCTGCCGATCCCTAAGGGCAACGGGTGGAAGGAATGAAGTTAATTTCATTTCCGTGAACGCTACGCCCCTGCCAACAGCATGGGGATCTTAATGATACAGACTCAATTCAGTGCATGTGGCACTACTGGTGAGTTTCTTTCTGGTTACACAGGATTTACTCGAGTTCTGTTGCAAGACCTAGGTCCCTCGCTGTTGTGTATGCCTAGGACATTCGGATAGGGGTTAACTCCGCCACCCTGTGGTGGTTAGTTTTCTTTAAGTGACAGTCCATCCAATCTGGGATCGGTAGTGAACAATAGGAGTAGGATTATCATCCAGTCATGACTCATCGGGAATTGGAGAAGGTGCAAGAGGAAGCTCAGAGGGTGGACTCGGCACAGTACCTATATCATCATCATTAGGAAAAAGGTCAACAATGTGATTTGTGAAAAAAATGTGATTGGATAGAGGGAATCGATTCGAAGGAGGAAAAGATGGAAAACATGTAATGTTCCCAGAAAACAACGTGACGAGATACTCGAATTTGTCGGGAGATAAGATCCCAAACGATAACCTTTTTTTTCAGTCCCATAACCAAGGAAACAATACATATATATGGGCCTGAGGTTCAAGTTTATTATGTTCATGAGGCGAAAGAAGAACAAAACAGACATATCCAAAGATTCGAAGGGTGCTATAGTCAGGAGCAGTAAGATAAAGATGTTCAAAAGGAGTGATGTTACCAAGAACAGAGGAAGGAGGACAATTGATAACAAGGACAGCAATTACAACAGCTTCACCCAAGTGCGTTCAGGACACGAAGAGGACAAGAGCATTGCTCGAACAGAGTCAAGAATTTGATGATGTTTATGTTCATCTCTTCCATTTTGTTGAGATGTATGAGGACAAGAAAATTCAGACAAGGTACCTTACTCAGCAAGAAAGTTCAAGAGTTTGGAGTCACTGTACTCCATAGCATTAACACCACAAAATATTGAGCCCCTCCCATAGAAGGTGTGTGAGCTGGCCCCCAAACATCAGAATAGATAAGATCAGAAGAAGAACTAGCAAGAGAGGTACTATTATTGAAAGACAAAGCCGATTGTTTAGTAGTTTGATAAAAAATGCAATAAAAAGACCTATGATGAACAGAACATAAGTATCTCTTAGAGATGTGAGCAAGGTGATGATGCCACAAGGAAATGGTAGCCGTGGGAGAAACACCACAAAGATTGATGGTAGAAGGAATATGAAGGGATAAGTATTATTTTGGTCCCCAAGCTTTTACTCAAAAATCAAAATCGTCCCTAAATTTTTTTTTCAAAATTGTCCCTAAGGTTTCATTCTTGTTTAAAATCGTCATTAATTTTTAAAAGACAAAAATGCCCATTATCTCTACATCCATTGTTTCTCTTTCCATAGTTTTCAGGCACTAACGCCACCATCATAGAAAACCCCTTGTCTTCTCCAACAATTACACGATACACCTACAAACCTAAGAATTAACAAAAACATAACCAAATTAATTGCAGGTAATGGTATCTATGCAAGGAAAGCTTTTTAACCTTCATATTGGATTTTTTTTATAGTTCAAAGTCCATTCTATAGATCTAAGAATTCCCCAAAACATAACCAACTTAATTGCAGATAGTAGTATCTATGCAAGGCAAGTTTTTTAACCTTTATATTGATTTTTTTTATAGTTCAAAGTCCATTATAAGAGAAAAGAGAACCAATCCTAAACACAACAAATTCAATAGAGATAGCAACCATAATACAAAATCATCCAAATAAGTAAAGTGCCAAAATAGAGAATAAGCAAGACACCTATGGGAAGCTCTTCCCTCAAATTTGAATAGACAAATCAATGGAAGAATCCTTCCATCCACCAATCACAACCACATACCGCAACACAACACAACATAAATTACAACCACAACCACCATCAACAGCCAACACGACATAACACTGTGATGATGTGCGGGAACTAACATCGGTCCCTCAACGCCGAGATTATTTACACGAAGAAAACCTGCGCGGTGGATCCCGGCATGTGCTTCGCGAACACTGTGTGGCGGCAGTGCGTGGGATTGGTGCCGTGTGCGGTTGTCAATGTTAGTGGCGAAGCCCTCTCTTTTTCTCATCCTCTCATTTTCCTTCTTCGTTGATGCTCATCTCTTGTTTTTTAATGTCCAAAAAATCTGAATATGTTGTTGTTGTTGGATTTGAACTATTAGGTTGTAATGGGGTTGGGAATGGTGGTGGTGGGAGTGATGGCGTTGGAAATTGCTGTTGTGGTGTAAATCTTAGGGATAGGGGTGATGAAGTTTGAGTTTAGATTTGGGAATATTTTTGTCATTTTGAAAATTAAGGACGATTTTAAACGAAAATGAAATCTTAGGGACGATTTTGAACAGAAAAAACCTTAAGGACGATTTTGATTTTCGATTGAAACCTTTGGGACCTAAATAGTACTTATCCCGAATATGAACATTCTGGAGCTGAAAAAGTCTGCCGACATTACATCCAGTCCCGATGATATGTACCGTCTGAGGATCCTGTATACGACAACCAGAAATAAAGAAATTGACATCAATACCAAGTTCAATGAGTTGACCAACATAAATAAGATTAAAGTTTAATTTAGGAATGAAATAGGTATCGGGAAGATGAAGGTCACACTGTGACATGGCACCCTGATGTGTGACATGCATCAGAGAATGATAAATTCATATGTTATGAGAATTTTTGGGTTGAAAAGAGTGGGTTTATCAACTCATCTTGCACCTAACCTTGTGAATATGTGCATTTGTAGATTTTCTTCCTAATTGAACTTAATTGATTAAAGAATGCTTTCTAGACCTCTAAATAATAAAATTAATTCTACTTTTATTCCATTTGATGCCTTGATGTATTTGTTGCTATGTTTCATGTTTAAGAAGGCAAGAATGACTCAAAAAAAGTGAAGGAAGCATGAGGAAAAGGAAGAAATTCAAGAAGAACAAAGAAGAAAAGAAGCTGTCAGAGCGCACTAGTGCATATACACGAGTCTGTGCATATGCACCAGTGCTGCACGTGGCTCATTTAATGAAGCACGTGAGAACACATTTTGGGAGCCCATTTTCTCCAATTTTCAGCAACTCTTGATGGATTCTTAAGGCACAATTGAAGGGGATCATCACATACATGAGACACAACATACAACACTCATAGTTCCATGTTCTTAGGGTTTTAGTGTTCATAATTCTAGAGAGAGAAGCTCCAACTTCTCTCTAGAATTTAGGGTTTCATTCTCAATTTCTCTTTATTTCTTGATTGTAGTAGTTAATTGAGACACATTTCTACTCTAATTCTTGCTTTATTCTCTTTAGTTTGTTCTTAGTTTTATCTTTTATGGACATTTGAACTAATTATCGTGAAGTTTGGATTATGCTTGATATATATATCAATGAATGTTTGTTTTATTATTATTGTTATTTAGGATGTTTAATGTTTATGCCCTCTATGTGCTTGATGAAATGTCTAGTTTGATTATGGAGTAGTTTTTCACCTCTTAGCTTGGGATTGAGAAAGTGGATGATCTTGAGTCATTAATGTCCAATATTGATTGGTAATTTAGAGTTGTTAGTGATCTTGCTTTCATTGACTCTAGTCTTTCACTAATTGTGATTTGATTAGGACTTGTGAATTGAAGTTAGTCTTTGATTAACTTTGTTTTCACTAATGCTAATCTTTTGGATTAGTGAGTTGGCTAGGACTTATGAATTAATATTAACTATGCCCATTTGACTTTTCTCAATGTATAGAGGGTGACTAAGTGGGATTAATTCTTCATAATTACCATGTTTGTGGTTAATAACAAGGATAGTGACATATACTCTCAATCCTAGCCAAGACCTTTTTTTTATCAATTGCATTAATCTCTTTTACTTGCTTGCATTTTCAATTTATTGCCTAATAGCTATAGAACTTTTTAATTTCCTTGTTATTTAGTCTTTCACATGCTCATTTACTTTCTTGTCTTGTAGTTGATAGAAAAAATGCAACCAATCACTATTTACTTTCCTAACCAATTACAAACCACACTCAAGTCCTAGGGAGAACTACCTGAGGCTAATACTCTCGATTTTCTTTGTGATTTATATTGTGACATTCTTAAATTAAATTTGATCATTGTCAACTACCGGTTTGGACTAACTACCATGATAATTGCAATTTTGAACTTAAAATTTCCAAACCGGTCTTAGATAGTGCATCAGAGAACCATCAGCAGTGTGAACAGAATGTGCAAAGGTAGCGGTAGACAAAGAAGAGAAAAGATGATGTAGTGGTGACATGTGATTAGAGCAACCAAAATCAAAATATCATTTTGTGTTACCTAGCGGAGTGGATAGAGCAGCAGAAGTATTACCAGAAAGTGAAAGAAGTTGTTTAAGAAGAGACTTAATATCAGATGAAGAGATAGAAGGATTTGAACTATCAAAAGTGTCAGAGTTTTCCTTGGCAGTAGTAACAGTAACAGGCACAAATTTGAAATTACTAGAATGAGGATGAAACTTGTATTGATCAGGACGACGTGGGCGTGTAGGACAAGTAGCGATCAAGTGCCCAAAGAACTTGCAATAATTTCAATATGGGGTGGAACAATTAAAGCTAATGTGACCTTTCTGCTTGCATTTGTGATATTCAACAGATGGATTATCAGGAAGAATGTGACTAGGACAGTTACAGTTGCGACAAACTTTCCCTTTTTGAAGGTAACTGCATAGGCTTTGTCAGACTTGAGATGAATCAGCCCAAGACACGTGTTTCTTCAGACTTAATATGAGGGAGAACATTTTCAAGGCTTGTCAAAAGAGTTTGATGCAGAAGAGAATATCTAACTGGCTCATAGTCATCAGTAAGTGCCATGAGACACTGAATAAGGCGCGTCTGATTTCAATAATCTCATATGCCTTAGCATCAATGGCGTCTTTAAGAACACGTTTGCAAGAGGTCAAATTATCCCAAATCAACTCCTTTCGCGAAGAAAATCATAAACAGCTTGGCCACGATCTTGTTTCAAGCTATGAAGTTCCTTCAGCAACTAATATTGATGCGAGAGGTCAGAAATAGTGTAGCATTTGGCCAAATGGTCCTATACTTCTTTAGCAGTTTCAAAACGCCCAAATTGGAGGTGAATACCAGGAGTAGATGTGTTATGAAACCAGGTTATAATTCGATGATTCTTACTATCCGAATCTTCAAGTTTCTCGGCAAAATCTTTGTCAGCATCAACCTTGGATTTGGACGTACCATCTGTGGCTTTATCATTCTCGGTCACTACACTTTTAACCAGACAAGTATTACCACCAGTCACATAATGCCATAGCTTACGACCTTTGAGGAACCCTCGCATTGCTTCAACCCAATGACTATAGTTGGAGCCATTAAGAATAATAGGAATTGGTTGAAAAACAGCTAGTTTCTCCAATATTATACCACAAAAAAAGATGTGAAATAGAAATATCGGAATAGAATCAAACAAAACATAGGGCAAAAATGAAAAGATCACACCAAAAAAATCTTAGGAGGATCCCACTTTGTGCCACGTCAAATGCCACTTGTGTCTGACATGTCAGTAGTTTTAATGACACGTGGCAGCATAAGATTGGAGGCAACAACACACATCAGCAGCTCGGTCAAAGAGGATTCAACGCGAAACGGGTTGGGTCGCTTGGGGTCGAGAACCGGACGAAAGGAGGCACGCGGGTCAGCCATTGATCTTGCCTACATATCAGACGGTCTGGATCGCGTCTAGAAGGACGAAGAGGCCAAATGAAGACAGCGAGCTTATTGCGGCGCGTGACAATGTTTCCGATGGTGGGGTTTCTGGCATTGTACTCATGATGGAGTAGTGAGGAGTTGAAATATGTAATTGGGGTTAGAAGAATGAATTGAAAAGGGGACAAAAAAGAAGAGGAAATGCAGTAGGAGAAAGGGAAAGAAGGCATTTGCAGGAAGAAAAAATAAAATTACTGCTCTTCTGAAAGAAAAAGGAGAAACCAAAAGCTCATGATACCATGTGAGAAAATAAAAGAGAGCCACACAACAAAGAAAGTAAGGTTTTTTGTGTATTGAAATTATGAATTATATGTTACAATGTATAAGGTATTTATAGATAAAAAAAAAATTAAAATAATAATACCTAATATTCTATAATTATGAGTTCCATCATACTAATAAATATAAATATACTAATTAATAAAGAAAATTACATTTCTTAATTCCTCCTCTTCATTTCAACATTTCTCACCTTAATTTCTTAGATTATGGTTGATGTGCTCATAATTTCATCATGTATATCTTAATCTTCTTTCATCTTTAGCCACATTCACACTCACTTTCAGAAAGAGAAACAAGAAGGAACACAGAGAAAAGTATAGGTATTGATTTTTATTATAACTTGTAGCATTACATGTTTGATAAATTGATTTTTTTTTATTATGAATCATTATGTTGTCCTTTAGTATTTGGTTTAGGAGATTATATTTGTTCAACTTATTGAAGTGATTGATGAATTATTTTATTTTATTTTCTTGCACATTACATGTTTGATGTATTGTTTTATATTATAAATCAATTAGATTCTTCTTTATATTGCTTTCTTGCACATTACATATTTAATGAATTACTCAATATTACTTTTTTGGTATGATAGTTCAAAGATTACCTTACGGCAAATCATCAGATGTCATCTCTATCTCATAATACAAACTAATCAAAACAAGTATATAAAATTAATTCACACCCAAAATATAATATATATCCCCTCCCCTGCTATGATCAAATGTCACCAAGGACCATGCATCTCTGCTTCCCTTCAAACCCATTTTTCTATTCTCCCACCAATAACTTGCTGTCACTTTATCCTCAAAGAGTGCATCTTTTTTCTCTCTTTCCATTTTGATGCCATGAAACAACCCACTTAAAAATAGAATCAGTTTTTATGATCTCAAAATCAAGTGTCTCCTCTCTGAAAATCATAGTATCTCTTTTGTATTATAACTTGCACATTACATGCCTTATAATTTTTTTATTATGAATCATTATGTTGTCTTTTATTATAAATCTAATATACTCTTCCTAAAAAACTACTTCCTTACGCATTACATGTTTTATGACATGCTTTGTATTATACATTATAATGTTTTTCTTTAATAATTGACATTCGAGCTTATTAGTTCAATTTATTACAATTTTTGTGCAGTTAGTATTAAAAGAAAAAGAATGAATTTTATTAAAGATGAGTGTAAAAAAGCTAGATCAAGAAGAAGATCAATATTACTACTAAATAAAGGGAAACAGAAAAATACTATGTCTAATGACTCCCAAATTGATGAAAATAATTTGAAAAGCTTGGAAAAAAGAAAAGTGTTGCTGACATAACTAATAGAGAGTCAACAAAGAAAAGGACTTTTATTGCTATTAGTGACATAAAAAGTTGCAAAAGAAAGGAGTTTATTGCAAGTGCTTCATACTTACAACCACCTATGTTAAACAATAAGCTTGAAGGAATAAATTATCAACAAACACTTCTTAATAAAAATGCATCAATAGCACATCCAAGTTATCATTTATCTTCTGGACAACATGTGATTAATGGGATGCATTTACTTTTTCAAAATTCTCAATTTGATATTTTAGAAGATAGACTAATATCTGTTAGAGTTGATTATGATTTCAACTATAAGGATATTGCTGGTGAGTTTACTATGATAAACTGTAAATTATTTGTTTATGTTATTAGTACCTCTACTTATTCTTTGATTTAGTTTAATGTTTAACCTATTCTCAGAAGTTTTATGCATTGAGTGTTAATTTATATGAAAGTGATACTGATTCTCGATAAGGTACTATTATGCTATATTTTTATTATAGTATGTTGCCCGAAATCCTTTCAGAATTTCGGGGTGGACCGGCAAGTGCACCAAATCTCAAGTAATATCACGGTGAGTTGATATCGTTCCCACGAGGATTAACAGACTAAGCAATAACGATTAATTTGTTTTTTAATTAGACAAAATCAAGAATAATGAGTTGTGATGAATCTGTCTCAACTAAATCAAAACTTATGGTCACTAACATTCAACATCAATATTCCAGCAATTAACTAATGACTTAGGACTTCAAGAAATCAATTAGAACACTAACAAAATCCAACAGAATCACAAAATCTCACAAATTAGAACAAAACAACAATGTGCACAATAGAACTTAGCAAACTTGACTTTCAAGCAATTAAGATCACACAAACTCAAGCTATCAGCAACATGAATCAGGGAACAGCAAATTGAAAATTGCGAAATTACAAAATTGATGAGAAAACAAGGATGAGAAAGTGTTAAGGACTTGGAGGTGTTCACCCTTAAGATTCCTAATTTTGTTGTTCACTTTCTTCTAATTCAAGCAATTATCAACTCACAATGGACCTTAATTAACTAAATCCTAATCTCTTAGTAATTTAATTTCCTCTGATTTAATTAATTATTAATCTCTTAATCAATTAATCAAAACCGAGGCTGATGCACAACACTGATTCGAATTCTAATAATATCAAAAGTGGTTTTAGATTGAATTATATGTCACTTACTCAACCTAACTCTAATCCAATTGACAATTATTGGAATCACAAAATTGCATATCTGTTAATACACTATCTCTAGTTTAATTAGTAGACATGAGGATAATGATTTCAAGCTATTAGTTAAATGTTGATTTTCTCAAATTCAACAAACAACTCAATTGAAAATAGGTTGCCTCTCTGTAATCCTAGCTTCTTATGATGAAGAACGAAACCAAATCCTTGAGTTGAATCAAAACTTAGCAAAGAAGAAGGCAAAAACAACATAGAATTAATCCTTTGTGCCGAGATGAACAGAGCTCCTCCTCTTCAACTTTGAGAGTTTAGTTACACATGATCAACAAACAAAAACTAGGGTTCTGGAACCAATACATGAAAACAGAATAGAAACTAGGTAAAACTAAGGTTAACTCAGGGTCCCAAATCTCTCAATTTCTAACCTATTTATACTAATTACTAATCCTAGTTTCTAACCTAATTCTCATCAAATTCCAATAGCTAAACCTAATAGAAATTACAAAATTACTGATAGTAAATTGCATTCTCTTCAAAACTTGGGCTTGGACTTGGGTGAGAGGGCCACGTTTAGACTTGGCCAAACCAAGTCTAAACGTGGTTTGCTGATTGATGAACTATGTTGGGGCTGCCATTGGAGGGCCACGTTTGGCCCACGCCTAGGCATGGTCCAAACGTGGTCTTGTGATTGCCTTGTGATGTTGGGAAGCTTGGTGAGGGACTACGTTTGGGCCACGCCAAACGTGGTTTGTTGTGAGCTTGAACTTGCTTGGGAAGCCTTGAGAACACCACGTATGGGCCATGCCTAGGCGTGGACCAAAAAAATAAATTTTTTTTATAAGTCAAAAATAGTGAATAAATAAATATTTAGAGAAGAAAAAATTTTAAAAAAATATATCCGAAACATGTTAGTTTCCATTCTTTTCCCAATAATATAAGGTGATTTCTATGATGCCTAAAATTATTATGTCTATCATCGTTATGAAATTTTAACATCACTCGTAAAGTGTAACTAGATTCACAAACCCATATTGTATTACTGCTTTAAGCATATGACAATAATACCTTTTAATTTAAACACACTTTTTGCCATTTTACTTTTCAAAATTCATTATTTATCTGTAAATTTAAAATTTCAAACAATTTTTTTTCAATTTCATTTGTTAATAATTTATTTTCTTCAATATTAATTTTTTTTCGTTTCTCCTTTGTCCTTTTTATAACATGTATATGTTAATATTTTTTTCAGGAAAATCGACTATGATATATTTATTTAGACGAGGATTAAATACATGGTTAGGAGGTAAAAAATTACTATCATGATGAGAAATTTTAAAGTTTCATGAGAAATATAACATATAGCTAGGTTCTATTTTTCATGGTTTTAAAATTATATTAATTTTAAAATTTCTTGTCAATAAGATTATTATTATTTGAAATTATTATTTTGAACAATTATTCAAAACGACTTAATAATTTTCAAGCCTTTAAAGTAATTTTATAATATTATTCTTTATAATTCTAGTTATGCATTTTAAATATTATTAAAGTTTATAGTAGAATGGATAAGCATAGTGGAAACTAGCATAATATATTATACGGATGTTCACATATGACAGTTTGCGCGGTTGTTATATGGTATGTCACTAATAATAGCTGTTGGGATTGGAAGCCTATAATGCCGACAGTCAAGATTTAATGACTTTTGTTTAGGTGTTTTGCATTTATTTAACCGTACGGTGGGCAATTTATCAGTCCAGACTTATGTTTGGTATAAGCGAAATGTGTTGTCGGCTTATGACCTTTACAACTCAAAGCTGACGCCGTTGACGGAATGCGGAGCCGGAGTTCAGAAATGCACCCCACCTACAACTTGTTCTTTGACAACAAACACACATTAACATCATAAACGGGAAAAGCAACAATGCTTAGCATTACCATTCTTATTACCACATTTCAATTGAATATTAACTTTCAACCCCAAACGCCAGCATGATCAGCAGCGATGGAAGTTCTAGAACTTTAACTGCCGGAACTCAAACTCTGCAGCTTCCGATAAGACTGGTTTTGGTTCCAGAATGAAACACTGGGCCTTGATAACCTCCGTTTCGATTCCGGAGAAGTCGTTGTCGTCGGTGGCCTCAGGTGGCGCCATTCTGGTTGGAGACGGAGCTCACGCGGGTCTTCGCTGTCGACGGCAGAATACTGAGGATGAGAAGGAGTGAATTTTGATGGTGGTTGCCTCTGTTGAGTTCAAAGTTAATATTAAACATTTGATGATGACAAATATTGATTTTGTTTCTCATATTTTTATGTGATAATCATACTAATTGTTTTTGACAGCATTCACGTTGATTTATTTGATGATACTCATATATTAACTTGTTAGAAATATGTTGATTCGATTAAAGTTGTTATGAGTTGTTGCTATATTTATGTTGCAATGTTCTTTTGAAATAGGAGCTGTTAGAATTTATATATAGAATGAATTTGAAATTCAAATATCTAACGGCATGCTATTTGACATAATAATGCATCATGGTTGATTAGAAATGAACGTGCATTCATAGATGTTTATTGTGCTAATTTTTGTAGATCAAAGAAGTGATAAGTAAGAAAGCTAATAATGAAACAATTTAAATACATGTAAAAAGATAAGTCTTGAAACAGCAACATCCTTTTTCCCTTAAGAATGGAAGGATTTTCGAAATCCCCTACACTTGGCCAGCAAGAATGATCCAACGCAAGAGTGATGAACAAGCAATAATCAACGAATAAGATGTAACTTTTTTTAGTGTTCATTAAGTCAAATTCAACTATATATAGATGAAGAATTTCAACAACAAAGCACACAACTACATCACAATTTGTCATCTTTTTTAAGAGTGCTTAAAGCTTCATATTTTTCTCTATTTTTTTTTCTTGCTTTCCCTTAGTTTTGATTTATAACTTATATCATAAAAGGCAAAGTTAGAGTTTCAAAAAGACATATTCATTTTTGTAAGAGATACAACTAAGTTGTTAGTTGTGAGTAAATTCCTAAGTGAGTGAAGCTTAAGTGTGAGAGAAAAAGTCTTAAGTAAATGAAGCTTAGGTGTTAATATTGAAAGTGGAATGTACTCTCAAGTATTGGTGTTTCTACTTGAACAAAGTATAGTGGAATTCTATCATCGTGAATGGTAGAAAACTGGACCTAGATCTCAAATAGGAGATCAAACCAGTATAAATCTTAGTGTTCATCTTCTATTCCCTTTCTCATAAGTTTATTTGTTGTTTTCGTGTTAAGAGACGATTTTCGTTTTTATCTCCTACATCCGCTGTAGTTTTATCTCTTAATTCAAAAAAGTATTTGTATTTCTTGATTCATCCCCTCTCAAGAAATCTTCAGCCTCGATTATTGACATCATTTGGGCTGGAGAATGAGGTTTGAGTGTGAGGTAGTCAGTATTGTTTATGGATGATGCCATTGTGATTGAAAATTGAGCTCCGG
Organism: Stylosanthes scabra; assembly: GCA_036250425.1. Taxonomy (NCBI): domain Eukaryota; kingdom Viridiplantae; phylum Streptophyta; class Magnoliopsida; order Fabales; family Fabaceae; genus Stylosanthes; species Stylosanthes scabra. Next base: position 25,620 of record JASCZI010060645.1, on the reverse strand, counting down.
TGGTTGTTGTCGGCAACAGGATGGGTCCCTTCTGCCATGACCACGGTCATCACCATCGATTTCCATTAGAGGAACGAGGTAACTAAAGCATGAAATAAAAACACAACTTTTAAAAATAAATAAAAATAAAATGAAAAGAAGAAGAAAAGAATTTTTTACTAACACCGACGAACACAAATTATTATAACATATTTTGATAAAAACATTCAAAAAATGGACTTAAGAAAAGAGAGATCAGAAAAAGGACTCTCCGCAAATAAAGCCTCAAAACAAATTTATTATTTTCCCTACAAAAATCCAAATACCCTATGGACACCACCCTTTTTTTTCTTTTGGGACTTGTCTTCCCTCTGTCACCAAAATATATATAATAAATAATTTAATCCAAAATTAAAAATAATAAGATTGAGATTTGTTTATTAGAAGAGTAGCAGAAAGAAAATGGGGAAATTGAAGTGTTTGTAGTTGTAATGTTTATGTTGGGCAATAAGAATCAAATTTTACCTAATTAAGATGATTATCACTTGAAGCAAATAATGCAAATTAATTCACTTTACTCACCTCTACCCATCTTCCAAGTCTCTGAATTCAAACTTTCTTTCACTGAATGCTCTGTTCTCCATTCATACTACGCAAATTTCAAAACTCACCCCACATAGCTCGATACAAGCTTATCCATGCCTTGAGATCAATCTATAAATCTTCGAAAGGGAAACCACCAATTAACAGAGGATCACAATTCATTTTCAATCACTCGATAAAGAATGATGCCATTGTATATTGTCCCTGTAGTCTTTCCCCATGCCACAAAACATACAATTAGAAACTACTTAGTAAAAATAAAACGACAACCCTTCCATCAATTGCTTAATAATGGGTGGGTCAGGAAGCTATCAGCAACTCCAAATACAAAACTACTTCAAGGGATCTCATGTGCCATTCAGATGGAGCTGGATAAGTTAGATATTTATGACATTTTGTTTCCCATATTGAGATTACTATGGTCAATTACAACTAAACTACACGACAAACAATGCAGGGTTAACCAAGTCTTACTTGTCATATGTCGTTCAAGGGACCTGTCACATAGAAAAATTTTCCTATACTATGCCCACCTTATCAAGCCATTAAATCAGCTATAAATATTAAATATATATTAAAATACACTATACTTATTAAAATATAATTTATATATTTATACATAAATACATATTTATTGATTTAATAATTAATTTTTAGTGTAATATTTTTACTTTGGTATGTGTTACGATGAAAAGTTAAAATAATAAGAAGATGAAATTTATTCTCATATATAATTATATTAATTTTTAAAGTAAGTTTATACTTTATATATATATACCCATTTTTCGAGAGTAATAATAGGCCCTCACAATTGAAAGTTTTTTTTATTTAACTTAGCATAAATAATTTTATATAAATAATATTTTTAATTATGTATATTTATAACATCTAATATTATATATTTACATTAGTGCTAATTAATAAATAAAAATAATAGCCAAAATAGACAAATTCTAGCTACCTATACCTATCTAACTATAGTTTTAAATTTTTTTTATTTTATTCTATGATAAAGTACTATTTTATTCCCTAACGTTTGAGTCGAATTCTATTTAGTCTCTAACGTTTAAAATATTCTATTTTGATAAAAAAAATTTAATTAGACTTAATCAAGTCTCACTGCTAAAAGTTAAATGGTAACTTAACACTGTATGTGATCGTTTGCTCTGTGATTAGTTACTTTATTCATGCGTTCAAAAACTTCACATGATACTTTATATTCTCTTCTCATTCTTGTAACAAATAAAATACTTAAAACCCTAACCATTCATCGTTGTCACGTGAGAATGGAACGAAGAATGTCTATGTTGCTACTAGTGGGTGGTACGAGCTTACCTACATAGTGCGTTAAGATTACATATAGTGACTCTTCAAGATAGAGAAAGAAACAATTATATTAGCTACGACGTGAGACTTGATTGAGTCAAATTTAAATTTTTTGGGATTAAAATAGGACTTTTTAAATATTAAGAACTAAAATAAAATTTATTCCAAAAGTTAAGAAGCAAAACAACACTCCCCTATTCTATTCATCCAAAAATTACTTCTATTCATCCAAAAATTTCATTCACGCACGGATAGACTTTTTGTTTTTTAACCGTGGTAATGTATGTATTTTTAAAAAATCAAAAGTTGTGCCAGGGTGACAAGTGCCAAATGCCATAGAATGGCATAGAAAGGAGAGTAAGGGTTGCTACATTATTATTTTTATGCATAGGAAGGGGACCATGCAAACATACATTATATTTTCTTCGTCTCTTAACGTGCGTAGGAAGCAGGTGAAAACAGCACATACACTCTTATTATCAGTTCAGTAGACGAGGCACAGCTAGAAGAGTACCTTTCTCGGTTTGCAACTTTGCATCCAATACCCAACAATGGTGCCCACTTTGGCATTCACAGAATATACAACAAGAATTAATAATAATAAAAGAAATACATTCATTCAAATATATACGAAAAAAATCTGTTACTGTATGTACGCGCGTGCTTTGTCATGTTAGCATGCAGAACCCAACAAATGCACACTATATATATATAACGATCAATCCCTTGCTTGTGCTAATTGCTATGTACATAACATAAACACTCATGATGAAAAACAGTTAAATATACAACTTATGTGGCTTGCATTGTTAGGGGTGGAAAGTGGAAACATACCGCTTGTATAGTATAGTTCGTGAGAGCAACCCCAATTGTGTGCTTTTAGAGAATTAGTTTTATACTTACTCTCTCCACTTAAATGATCATGTGGACTGCATTTAATTAATTTAAAATTTAATATTAATAATAATAAAAATAAAAATAAAATATTAATTATATATATTAATTACAGTATCTCTTTTCTCCAATTTTTATTCTTTTTTTTCTATTTTTTCTTTAATTTCTTATTTAATTTTTAATTATTTTATCTTGTTCATAATAATAAATTAATTTAATTTCAAGTTCTTAGCAACACAATTTATTAAATTTTTCTTTATGTTTTTTTTTAAATAGTTTAGTTCTTATTTTTAATTATTTTTAAATTACTTGTTTATTTTCAAAATAATTAAAAACAAGAATTAAACTATTAAAATATAAATTTTTAAATTCTCTTTATACAACTTTTTTTATCTTCTTTATTTTTCAATAATCGCGAACAAGTACAAAAGTATAAGTTATCTTTTTTTTATTTTTTCTTTTTTATTTAAAAAAATAATATGTTATCATTTTAAATTTAATTTTTATACATATTAAATGTAAAAGAAATATACATATATTTAATTATATATTGCGGTATTAATAGAAAACTAATTTTAAATCTACTATTTAAAAAAATATTTAAATGTATAAATTTAATTATATGATTATCTCTTTTCATTAACACTATATGTTCAAGTCTTTTATTTATTAAATTTCATCCAAATTATGTGTTTATTGATTTTTTATAAGAATAAAAAATAGAAGAAACACATAAATTTTTTTTTCATCCAACAATTTTTTCTATTTCTCTTTTAACTGTTTTTTTTTTCTAATTGTGCTTTGTTGTTTAGTGTTTTTTCTTACGAACAAAGAGCATGAGGAAAAATTGAAATAGAAAAAATACTTAAAATGTCATATTTTTCATCCACAAATTTATGTATTGTTTTAAAAAAATTATATTTTTATCAGAAATAAATGTTTACAATACTACTACTATAATTTTATAAAATTTTATTTTGTTGCATATAAAAGAACGTATGATTAATCCATAGTGGAAAATAAAATGAAAAAAATTACATGCACAAATTATTTTAGTATCCAAGTTCATCCAAATATTTTTATTTTTGTATTAGGTCCAATTTTTTGTGTTATTCGTAACTAATTTTTTAACACCATACATAATTTTATGCCATGTATAAATACTTTTCGTATTCTGTTTTAATAATTTTGTGTTATATTTATATATTTTAATTTGGATGAAATTTAATAAGTGAAAGACTTGAACAAATAGTATTAATGAAAAGAGATAATCATCTAATTAAATTCATATATTTAAATAATCTTTTAAGTAGTAGATTTAAAATTAGTTTCTTATTAACATCGCAATATATAATTAAATATATGTACATTTCTTTTACATTTAAGTATTTAACATGTATAAAAATTAAATTTAAAATGAAAACACATTATTTTTTTAAATAAAAAAGAAAAAATAAAAAAGATAACTTGTGCTTTTGTACTTGTTCGCGATTGTTGATGAAAAATAAAAAAAAAAGATTTATATAAAGAGAATTTAAAAACTTATATTAAAAACAAGAACTAAACTATTGCAATATAAAATTTAACACTTTATTAAATTTTCAAAAAAACATAAAAAAATTTGATAAATTGTGTTGTTAAGAACTTGAAATTAAATTAATTTATTTTTATGAATCATATAACATAATTAAAAGTTGAATAAGAAATTAGAAAAAGAAAAATAAAAAAGAAAGAATAAGAGTTGAAAAGAGAAGATAATGTAATTAATACATATAATTATACTCTATTTTTATTATCATTAATTTTAAATTTTAAATTAATTAAATATAGTCCACATGATCTAATTGGAGAGGACAAGAAGGATGAGTTGCTTCGAGAGCAACTAATAATTTCTCTTCCCATTACTATTAGTGAATTTATTTGAAACTGAAATTTGTATTGAAATTCACGAATGAAATCAAACCGATGAGCCCCACAAGTGTTTCTCTCCGATGATGTCGGCTGATCAGCTTGATAGCGTAATGATTAGCAACATGATCTTGGCAATGGTAAAGACAAAGCCAGTCCTGTTGTTCCGAAAATTCAGACAATTTATGTTTAGGTTTAAGCTATGGATTTAGGGCAATTCATCCATATAAAATGAATGGGATGAAAATTGATCAAATTCTCCTAATTCGAAAAGCTGTATTGATTTGTCATATTTTTTCTTATATGTAATACGCTGCAATTAAAAATGGATTAAAAAAACACATAATCCGCTGTAACCTAGAATGGATTATGTGCAAAGCAAAATACCCTACACCCTCTAGCGGATTACGCGCAAAATTTTTTATGGAAAATATTAAATGTTAGTGGTACTCACTGTTGGCTAAGTTTTGATACTTAGGCTGAAAGATATAAAATGTATAGTAATGCATGAAATTATAACATACCAAAGATATAAAAGGTATAGTAATACATAATTTTTATACTTTTAAGATTATGTATAAAAATTATGTATGTACAACTAAGCAAGAAGATTGTGGCATGAATTTTTTTTTTTTTAATAAAAAAATTATGTGTTTGATTTCTACAAATCCATGAAACTCTTTCACGGATTATGTGAATTGTGTGTCTAAAAAACTTAAGAAATAGAAGATAAGAGAGAGGAAAAAATTAAAAAAGTGTATCCATTAACTTATTTGGTCTAATATTTTTAATTAATTGATAGAATTTGATGGAAGTATTATATTTTTTATGATAAAAATAGTCATAGAAAATATTAATGTTAAAAAACATAGTACTCTTGTAGTACTTATATTAAAATATAGTAAGACAAGGAACCTTTAAGAAAAAGCTTGAAAGGGAGAATTGGATTATTCTTTGTTTAATATTTTTTATGATAAAAATAGTCATAGAAAATATTAATGCTAAACAGAAAATATAAGTACTCTTGTAGTACTTATATTTTAATATAAGTACTACAAGAGTACTATGTTTTTTAGCATTAATATTTTCTATGATTATTTTTATCATAAAAAATATAATATTTCCATCAACTTCTATCAATTAATTAAAAATATTAGACCAAATAAGTTAATGGATACACTTTTTTTAATTTTTTCCTCTCTCTTATCTTCTATTTCTAAGTTTTTTAGACACACAATTCACATAATCCGTGAAAGAGTTTCATGGATTTGTAGAAATCAAACACATGATTTTTTTATTAAAAAAAAAATTCATGCCACAATTTTCTTGCTTAGTTGTACATACATAATTTTTATACATAATCTTAAAAGTATAAAAATTATGTATTACTATACCTTTTATATCTTTGGTATGTTATAATTTCATGCATTACTATACATTTTATATCTTCTAGCCTAAGTATCAAAACTTATCCAACAGTGACCCTCTAACATTTAATATTTTCCATAAAGAATTTTGCGTTACAGATTAATCCGCTAGAGAGTGTAGGGTATTTTGCTTTGCACATAATCTATTCTAGGGTGCAGCGGATTATGTGTTTTTCTAATCCATTTTTAGTTGCAGCGTATTACATATAAGAAAAAATAGGACAAATCAATACAGCTTTTCGGATTAGAGAAATTTGATCAATTTTCATCCCATTCATTTTATATGGGTGAATTGCCCCTTAATGTTATTTACTTATCAAAGGTAGTGGTGTCCATTATAAGAGATGGATGGACTAAAACATATTTTGGGTAAATGACCTAAATAAAATGAATGGAAAAAAAATGATTGAATTGTCCTAAAAGAAGAACCATGATCGAATTGCCCTTTTTTTTTATATAATACGTTGCAGGGTGTGGAGTATTACAATTTACACATAATATCCTGCACCCTGCCATGGATTACTTGTAAATCAGGCCACACATAATACGTTGCAGGGTGCAATGTATTATGTGACAATTTGGTAATACATTGCAGGGTCCCACGTATTATTTATTATTTTCTAAAAAATTAAATAAAAAATTAATTTTTAATTTAAAAAATAAATTTTAGGATAAAATACAGCTTTTAGAAAAAAAGAAAAACTTTGGGACCAATTTGATTTTGTCCCAAACCTTTGTGACAAAAAATATAGTTATTCCTATTTTAAAGGTAAATAATGGATTATTCTAGATGTACACTAAAATCAGCCATTAAATTAGTCACTAATATATAATACACATTAAAATATAAAATACATACTAAAAATGAATTAAACTACACATGTATTTTATATTTCAATGTATATTATATGACAGTGACTGATTTAGTGGCTGATTTTAGTGTACAAATAGAATTATTAATTTATAAAATATATTGTTAATCACACGTTTGACCTTAAATATTTGATAGTAACAGGAGTAAAACTGAAACTAATCAAATATATTAAAAATAAAATTAAATTAAATTAAACGTGGGAGATATTTTTAAACTTTTTAATAAATGTTGAGGAAATAAAACATATTTTATCTTATATTAGTATAGA
>JASCZI010060644.1:47971-69513 GCA_036250425.1 Stylosanthes scabra | reverse complement strand
TTTCAAGTTATTTAGCTTCCGCGCGAAAATTTATCATTGTTACTTTAATACTCAATTCACCCCCCCTCTTGAGTATTTGTATCTTGTGCATATCGACTAACATAAATAAACTCATCACTTTTCGCAATCACAAAACTATATACATATATTTTAGGAATTGAAAGGCAAGTTGAAGAGATCTATTTATTAGATCATGCATGCATGCATGTGAAATAATTGATATTGATATTCTATACCATCAACAAATTTATGTAAATATTAAATTTATGAATTGAAATATCATCACGATACTATTTTAGGAGCTCAAATTAATTGGAAGAGATATATGAATAATTAAATATGTAATATAATTTTGAATTTTAAATCTTTCGGTGATATTATTGATTTTCAAAATTTTATGTTAATAAGAAGACAAAAAGTAAAATATTAGAATATTAATTCATATATATTTCGAGAGGACGCAATTTTTACATAATGAAATTTATTCCAATACTTAATTACCAATGTATTATGGAACCAAAAAGTTCTTGTAGGGTGCATTTTAGTTTGATATCCTAGATGGAAATAAAATATTTATATATAGTCAATTATATTTAATATATATATAACAAAAAATTAGATAAATTATTTAACAACATGCATATCACTAAATTCAACGAGTATTTATAAATTACTCATTAAAAAAATCAAACTTGCAGTCTTTCTTATAATATAATTTTCAAATTCCAACCCATTACCGTTGTTATATTTCTGCAATCCTCAGTACTATTTAAAAAAGTACATGTTTGCAAAATAAAACATGCATGTTAATTATTTTGGCCGGAAAATAATAGTCAATAAAGTAAAAAAACAAAACAAAACATAAGTTGGTTTTAAAACTCAATATATATTTTAATTTACTCTTCAAAGTCATGCATGTTCAATAATTAGCTTTACATATATTCTTGTTTTTAATATATTAAACTAGATCTTTCAAAAGAGTGTAATAAGAGAGCTAGATAGGGTTAATTCTACTTAATAAAGGCCTCCTATTATATACATGTGTACTAATAAGTAGGAAGTGCAGAATAATGGGGTCAATATATATAGGGATACAAATTGGTGGCCAATTATTAAGAGCAATATGTGGAAAATAAATTGACCCAACATAAGAAAAAAGCAGTATCAAATATTAGAAAGTGACAAAAATATCCTCAAATTAAGGACCAATTGCTTAGTGATATATAACATCAGCTACCTAGCATCATATTATTGTCCCTTCCCTCACACCACAAGAACCTTAATAATGAAGGGCCCTCCCTCTCAACATATCTAAGTAATAATATCTTACCACTTAGGACCACATATATATGCATATATAGCAACCTTTGATCAAGTTTATAAGCTAAGCTTTCCCATTTAATTTCTCTCCATTTTCTAATTATAACTAATTTATTTATAACAGGGAGTATTCACCCTATTGTGCTGACAAAGCAGTCACGGATGCCAACATGAACCAATCAAGATGCGACACGTGTGCAATTGAAAATGAATAAAAAGGGAAAATTAATTGAATAATAGAATTGAACATGACATTATATTCCCTTGAGAATATCCAATTGTGAAATAATCCAGTTTTTCTTAAAAGGGTATGCATGTCAATATTATTAAAGAAAACAATAACTTTTTCCCATTGTTTTTTGAAAATTAGGGTATAAATAAATAAATGACCTATATATATAGCTACAGTGTTTTTTATGTATCATGGTACCCTTGAATAGATACGATTATAAATGAAAAAATTTCTGAGTTTTACTGCAAAATAATCACTGTAAGCAATAGTAGTATATGTTGATAAATGACAAAAAATTGGAGATTTTTTATATTCTGAGAGAATTTCATGAATTCATCTCTTTAATTTACACAGACAACAGACGTCATGTCGTCATGCAATGATCAGCTGTGTCACTTAATAAATATACTTATTAAATTATTAGTATTATTAAAATAAAAAATAAAAAATGACTGTTAAAATAAATCATTCACTAGTTATACGTGGGACTTTGTCTTTAACGAGGAAGTACAAACACATAGTTGTTTCATCGGTCTTAGCACATTTGCATTATACATTTATACTATACCATATCAACTATTCCTTACTTTTTATTCATATAGTTTTTCAATATACTTAAATGAATAATTGTTGTAGCTAGCAACCTGTTTAATTAGCGGGATATAATTGTAAACATCAGCAAAAAATAATTACTTTTAAAATTTATTACTTAAAAGTTATGTAAACTTATGAATATAATAAATAATTATCATATAAAACTTTTTATATCATCGAAATCTTAAAATTAATTGAAAAAAAATTTTTTAAAATATTTTCGTGAATTTTATTAACAGCAAGTGACGACGCATAAGAAGGGTATCTTTATATTTATAAATTATAATAATACATCAGATTAGGTTTTAAAATTTCTTCCTCCTTTCTTTATTTTTAATTTATCCTGAAATTTATGAGATTTATTTAATATTGTAGTTATTATGGTTATTAGCTTCCATATATGCAAAAACTCACGTATATGACACTCCTAGGTTTCGAACTCAAACCCTACCTCTTTCTTTCATGCAAAAACTCACATTATTAGGTGTGCATGCAACACTCCAACTTATATCGTTTAACATTATATATAGATAAATATAAATATAAATCGCACAAAACTTTTATTGTAGTGTACTAATATTTAAATTTTTTCGTGTAAGATATATAATAGTATGCGTAAATTAATTATATATACATATAATTTTATATATAAACTAAATAAATTAATTAAAAGAAAATTTGAGTTGCATTATGCATTAATGCATAGCACATGAATAAGTTGAATATACGAACCAAATAAGTGCACCAAATGGAAGTACTTGTTGTATTGGTTGTATCTAAAAGGCACACCAACTTAAATATGCTTCACTTTGGAAAACCTTGTTCATCAAGTACTACTGAACCACGTGACACTAATTTGATCGAGTTAATTACAAGACAATGTAGAAACATCCAAGTTCAAGTTCAGATACATTGGACCCCATCATGTTTTTCAAATACAATCTCAATCCCCTTTAATTTCCATTCTTCTAATGTATATATAATTATATTCTCCATAATGATTTGCTTGGTTCCTCTTTGTTTATTATTATTCATTTGGTTTGAATGTGTGTGTATATTATTGTTGTCTTCATGAAAATGGGCCACAACAACTTGCTAATAATGATGTGCCAAATGCGAATTTATATTAATTAATGGCTTGAATAATCACATCATAGGCTTCATTTTGGAAATGCTACTACAATTGTACCACTATTCTTGGCTTCATCACTTTGCATTTCAGGAGTTGTAACTTATGATTAAAGTTATGTTTAAGCTTCATATTAAAAAAAAAAATCATTGATGTGAACAAAATATATAATTTCTATATGTCGATTAATGAGGCCATAGAGTTACTTTCTGCGGCACATGGATAGCCACAATTGTTGAGCCTTGTTTTGGATCAATTTCTTAATAATTTAATTACTTTTCCTTATTATGCTTTGTTAAGATCATTATTAGGGATGTCTAGATGTCACTAATAAGCATGATAAAACTATATAATATGGTCTTAATTTAGTCATAAAAATATACACAATTAATTACATATGTATTCATTTTGTTTTTCCTTTTCTTGCTATATGGGCCCTGCTGAGATACTAAACAGTAATGCCATTAACTTTGCTACCATTGATAACCTCATTCTAATCATTTCCTTTCCACTTTCAGTCAACTTATATACTTCTTTTGCCATGAAATGAAATGTGCATACATGTTCAAATTCATTATATATATATATAAAAGTTATTAATAGTATAAATTATTTTATATAATTAATAATAGTATTATGTGATTAAATGCACATAACAAATTATTTTACAATAATAATGGAAAATTATAGTATATGTATGTACAAAAAGAATATATGTATAATAATAATAATAATCTAACTAATTAAATCCATGAAATATCATTGTAATTAATTAACCAGTTTAATTTATAATATAGATTTTACAATCTTGAAGTTAATATAATAAGTATGGGATGCAAGTTGAATTAGTAGCCATGTTAGTGCATGCATGCCTCAATTTGACATCACTTGCCAGTCACTAATTAAGACTATCTAGAACCATTAAATCTTTAGTTATAGTTGATGGCAACATCAACTCATCAAGCCATGGATAGATTTATATTTATTAACAAAAAAATAAAATAATTTGCATTATTTTGTTGTTGAGGTGCACTGGAAATGTGACAAATTAAAGGGGGTGTTTGACAGGGAAAGTAAAAGTGATTTTCATCATATATATTTATATATATATGTTCACAAGATGAAAGACAGTGATGGTAGCTAACATGGCCTTAGAGAAAAGTTGTATTGGGGGAACATAACTATTCTTATTTTTTCTACTTTTCCTTTTCTTTATTTTTTCTTTTCTCTTTTCTTTTTTCTTTTTCTTTATCTATCTCCCTTCCACATACAAAGTGTCCCAGTTTTCATTTTTCTCCCTACTTTGTGAGAATGATGTTTTAACATCTAGAAAAAAAAAAGATTCCAAAAACTGATGAGTTAGAATCACTTTATATGCCTGTGCATTTCCCACACAATAATTCAGTCTTTGGTCCTTGCTACCTTGCATTCCCTCTTTCACTTCAATTCCTACCCTTCTGTGAGAAACCAGGCCAATTTTTTTTTTTTTTCTATCCCTTATCCATATTCACATTTTTCTATATATCTTTTTGCTTTTTTTTTTTTCTCCCTACACTTTTGCAAAATTAAAGTATAATTATTATAAGCGGTAGCTCTAGTGCCTTAAGATTAAATATAAAATACATGTGCAGTTTAAATATATATTATACATCGGTGTTTAATTTTAGTGGCTGATTTTGGTGTGCAAATAGAATTGTTGTTTAATTTTAGTGACAATTTTTTAGTGGCAATAACATTATAGTCACTATTTCTTTTACTTAATTTACATTTTTTGACAATTATATATTTGTTATCATTATTATTATTATATGTTACAACGGTAAGTTATAAGCTTTTTTTTTTTTTTCTTTTTTCCTTTTTCTTTTTATGAAGAGCATGCCAAGATGTAAGTATGTAAAAATGATGCATATTCATTGTTCATACAATTATATCGTAGTGAAGCATATCTACAAGAAAGCCGTTATTACTTGATGTGGGAGTATTTGAAAAATGCTTCTTTTTTTTTTTTTTTATCCCCACATACACACAAAGCAAACCCAAACAAATTAAAGCTTTGGTTTCAAGCAACACAAGTTTTGAATTCACACATGATTGAATCTAGCAGCAAAGTGTTACATAATAGAAGAAATATAACCCTTTCCCTATATCATATAAAAGACTCTAGTTAAGATTTCAATTTTCTTTAAGAAATATAAATGGAGTCTAGCCAGATAAGGGAAGCTAAAACTTAGAATCAAATTTATCTATGGCCCATTCTTGTTATTGATATTTGAGAAACTAACAAATTTTGGAGTTAATTAGTAATAGACTATATAATACATGCAATCACATAAAAGTCACAAATCATAAAAGTTATAGTCACGACGAATGTATACAATGGGTTCACGGATTTTTATTGAATTCTTATTAAAATTTAATTTCGATATACTATTAGTATAAACATGCATTTAATTTTATAATATTATATTAGTAAAAATAAATATATTTTATGTTAACTGAGTATAAATGATTATTAGAAAGAACAAATGTCATTGAACAATTATACCACTACAAGGTTCGCTATTTATACCAATAGCTTTATCGATGTTTTACAATGTCAACGTATTAAAATTAAATCATTCTTATTATTAGACCAAAAGTTTTAAGGAAAAAGTCTAAAACCAATAATTAAGTAGCTATGTATAACTTTGTTTTTTTTATTTTTTAAATGTATTTATTTTTTTATTTTGTATTATTTAATTATAGATATTAAGTTAAATAAGGTAATAATTTTGTTTTATTATTTCTTTAGCATTACTCATAAATTATATAGGTATTTTATTGGGAAAATTTAGTCGCATGTAGTCATAATTTTTTTATTTTAGCTTTTATTTTCATTATAAATTATTAGTGAATTAAATACATAATATTAAATGTTATAAATATATAATTATAAATGTTATTTACACGAAATTATAAAGGTTATCTTATCGAAAACGAAATTATAAAAATCAAACTAAATATAATAACTTTAAATTATAACTACCTATCATTCCTCTTTATTTCATGATAATTTTTCATGATTATATCTGGCACAAAGATGTATACTATATATATATTTAGTAATAGCATGATGGATTAGAATGTTGAACGTATGGAATCTAAGAACGAAAAAACCAACACTAATTAATAGAGTTTTAGGTGAGATTTAATGCTACTGCTATAAGCAAACAAAACTATCAATATCTAAGTTCAGTTTAAAATGAAGAGACATTAAATTCAATGTTCTCAAGGTTTGGTCCCATCATTCCACTTTCATTCAAGTGTGTGATCTTCAGCAATAGATTCGGGAGAAGTAATAGTTACTAATCATCACGAGATGATGGCAATTTTTGTCACATTATGTGTAAGAATGCAAGTGTCCTTTCTTGCTCTTATATCTCTGCTTCTTGTGATAAATAAAGCCTTAAACTGCAGAGAAAGCACCAAAGAAATGTTTAGTTTCCACTTGGAAAACTAAATTCATTCCAGGAAGAAATTAAAAATAATAATGCGTATATAGTTGTTGGTGTTGGATTTAATATTAAAATAATAATGTGGAGGAATATGTATGTATAAATGAATATATTTATATGTATGTAAGAGAATAAGACATAATTGTGTTGCTATGGTCACACTCATCACGTTTTGTTATTTGATGTGTCTCATTCAATATTCACTTTTTTGCTACCACAATGCCAATGCTTGTTCTGGCTTGAAAATGATGTCATATTGAAACCAAATCTTACAAAGGAATGTGGAATTTTTTTTCCCCAGTGAAATTAATAAATCAAATTATGATTAATGTACCATGTGCAATTGAGGTTTATATATAGTTGCCACATAATTAATCTCATGATGAACAACTAGAATTTGTAATTGGAGGGAGGGTAGGAAATAAATTAAAAGGAACATGTCAATAATGGCCTTTGTCTAGGGTGCTTTGATTAACTATATAAAGTCATTACATTGTGTAAAGAGAAAAAAATAAAAAAAAGGATAAGGTTAGCCAGAAAGAAAGAGCACATAGCACCATGAGATTCTAATAAAATGAATGCAAAAAATGCATTCAAGTAAGAGACAAATATATCACAAGCATGCTATGCTTATTGACAAAGTTATAAAAAAGAATAAAAGGAATAATAAAAATTCAATTCCTTGCCTCTTCTTCCTTCTCTCTCTCTCTCTCCCCCACCCTTTGCAGTCACTTTACAGTGTCAAGCATGTATTTTACAGAACAACAAAAGGCATATATGTGCATATATATGTGTGTGTATGCTTTGGTCCCCCCCAATAGATAGCACTCTTTCTCTCTCTCATTCTTTGAAGGATTTGATGAAGATAGGAACAAGAGATGATGACCAACAATAATACATATCAAGCAGCATGGCTAATTAGTTGTGATGATCTTCTTTAGAAGAAACAAAAACTAAGCATTTTTAGTGTGTCTAGAATGTGTTATGTCATCATACACTATAGATTATCACAGAATGTTAGGAGAGATAAGTATAATAGAAAAATTGCATATAATATAATATCACTAGTGAAAGTATATAATATGATTGGTATTTGTTGGCAAAGTTAGGTAACTTCCAACCACATTGTTCCTTTTTTTCTTAAATGATTATTATTTTAAACATGCTTTGCTAAGTATATTAGTGAGGGGAACCTGCAATAATGGCTAACCTTGCTTAAGACACATCAAAAAACCAAAGATTATGCTAAAGCAGCTTATGCTATGTCATACACATAAACTTTAGAGAGGGTGATTAATTAGTTGTATTGGGTAATGGGTACCATGAAAAGGGAAGCTCTCAACTCTCAACTCACTTTGCTTTCAAATGAAGGAAGAATTCTGTTAGGACTACTTTGTTTAGGTGGTTGACAATACACTATTCTGTCCCTTCTTTACAACTTCAATTGTTCTTCTTAATAGACAATTAACAATAATAAAAAAAAAAGATAAGAAAAGATATGCTTTGATACAAGTCAAAAAAGTTTTTTTTTGCAATTCTTTTTAATGTTCATCTGTGAATAAGTATAACTTTAAGAGATCAAATTTCTCTAAAATAAGAAAATTAGTAAAATCAAAAAACAAAAATTTATTTACCTTTGAATAAAGAATGATAATTAAACTCTCACTTTGATGTTTTACAAATTTTAAGTATACTTTGGATTTTCATTTACTTTCAGTTTTTATTGCAAGAACTCCATCAATTTTGTGCTATTTCCTAATTAATAATGCAGCTTGAGAGTTTTTTTTTTTTTTTTTTGGGTCGTGGGCAACTTGGCAATCTTGATTCTAACAATTAACACATGACCTTGCGGGGTTTTTTTTATTATTATAGTTTTGTTCACTTCGTTATGGGGGTTAACAAATGAACCTTAGAGCAAACCATTTTCTGGGCCACTATTAAGAGCAACAAGCTAAGCTCAACCCCTATTTGGGCTAAGAGTACCTTTTCGTCCACAACATCAGCCATACTTTAAAATTGGACTATACTTGTGCTCTATGGGTCCATTTTGAACCCAAGATGAACAGTCCCAATCTCAAATGACAATATTACCCACCAAAAAATCAGAAAATGATAACTAGCAGTATAGTACAAAATAGGATGGAACAGTAACATTCGTGATTCCAAGTATGATGTGGTAAAAAAAGAATATGATGTGGTAAATGGTAACAGAGAAGAGTTCAATTTCAAGTGTCTAGGTGCGTAAGGTGTGGCATTTGGTTTGAAATAATGAGACTGCAATTGAGAACTAGGAATTAGGATTCAATTGTGTTTGGTAGTCAATAAAATTTTAATAACCAAACACAATACACAAACTTAATTCAGCCTATGTCTGCCAGTCTCTGTCTTCCTTCCAAAAGCAGCCTAAGAGTTATAAATATGTAAATTACACTCACACCCCTTGAAATTTATCAAAATTACACACATCATTCCTCTCTCTGGCCTATACACTCACATCCCCTATATTAATCACTATTGTACTTGATCAACAAGCCAAACATCAAGCCAGACAAACCAAGCTTAGGAAACAAGCAACCAAGTTTGGCAACGCCTTTTGACCGTGTTATATAACCGTAAACGGGACAAAGTAGAATCTAGAATATAATCCTCTGAAAATGGTTTTGTCCAAGACAAGAATGAAGCTTGCACAATGAATAAAGGTATTAACTGACCAATAAAATTAAATGTAAGAATGTGGATGATCAAATACCGGTGAAAAGCATTCGTTTGTTGTTTGTTCAATCACATATGCTGGTGCTGAAGACAGGAACTGAGGTACATTCGAAACTACACAAATCGTCCTATGATGAAAAAAATTCTAGTTATTTTGCTTTATTCAAAAGCTAGATTAAACTTATGACATCAACAATGTTAGAAGAAGGACGAATGAATAAATTCAGCCAAAACTTCTGAACAAATTCCATTGTTACAATCTTCTAAAGAGTACAGTATCAAATTATATTCTGAAAAACTTAAGCAGCCAACATACCAGAAGAAGAAGCTCTTTCTCTAGAGTTCATGGAACAAAAGAGATTCAAAACATCTGCGTGGTTTCGAATGTATTGCGGACATTTTGAAAGGCAATTTTGTGCTTCTTCATGTCTTCCATGCTTAAAAAACGCATCGAACATTCGGAGAACTACAGATGTAGAGGGAAACCTCTTTGAAGTTATTGCCTTCAGAAACAGAACAGCATCATCACCACTTCCGGACTTTGATATGTGGTCTAAAATCGGATCAGTGAAAGGAGGATATCCTTGACTTCTCATCAAGCCCAAAATGTTTAAAGCATCTTCAAATCCACCTTGAGCCAAAAGCTTAGTTACGAGAAGCTTGTAAGTCGAATGCCATGGCTTCAATCCTTTATCATTCACCAGCTTAAAGAGAATGTTGCTTGCATCTTTTGCCTTCTTCATTTGGCAATATGACTTAACTAGCACAGCAAAAGCATCGCCTGCAGAACTGATACCTTCTTTGTCAACCAACTCCTTCAAAGAATCAAAAGCTTTATCAAGGTTCCCAGCAACACAGTGTCCCGCAACTAAAGAATCCCATGTCTTGGGTTCTGCAGAACCCGATGCTTCCATGACATTCACAAAATCACCAGCTTCTTCCTTGTTACCAGAAGCACTGAGTCGATAAGCAATCTTTCTCTGTAGATTACATCTAGGAACAAAACCATAGAATTCCAATTCTTTCAAAACCTTATTCCACTCTCTAATCCTACCAACACTGGTCAAAGCCTTAAGGACAGCATCAACCATTGAATATGTCAACACATTCCCATTTTCAGTAAAAACCTTCACAACCCTTGAAAACAAATTCATATCCAACTCCTTATCGGAAACAACCTTCCTCAATAGGAAGGTGAAGCACTCAGGCGAAGGCTTATTCTTCGCTCCGGCCATCGCAAACTCGTAAAGCTCAACAGCATCCTTCATCATCCTCCTCTTGCAAAACCTCCCCAAAACCTTGAAAAAGGTCTCATCCTCCATTTCAAACCCTGCACTTCTCATTTCACCAACAAGCTTCCAAAACCTATCAATCATATCTTCCCTTCCCAATGCCCTCGCCATGAAGTTGTAACTATTTCCATCATGCTTATACAATCCACTTTCCTCCAACCACCGGAAAAATATCAACGCCTTATTTGGCTCATCGCCACCTAACTTCTCTATGATCAAGTTAACCCTTTCGCCCGAAAACTCAACATTCAGTTCCCTAATTTGCTTCTCAACATCATCACTCCAAACATTGTGCTTAACAATCTTGCAAACCCTAAGCCAAATTTTCTCACTGGAGTTACTACTCAGAGAACCGTTATCAAATAAACACTTCAACTTGAATGCATCATCACCCTTTATTCCATTCTTCTCAAAATACTCCAACACCTGATCTTGGGCACTTTTAGAGACCCCATAACCCTTCTTCTTCATCTCACTCACCAATTCCCAAAACTCCTCAGTGAAACCATTGGTTCCCAAAACGCGAAGCATCAAGTTGTACGATTTGGAGCTCAATTTCTTCGGATCGGTTTCCAGAACCCACCGGAAGAACCTCCTCGCCACGTCAGCATTGGAATCGAGCTTCGCGAGAATCCCGTTGATCGCGTCGTGGTTGATCGAAACCTGATTCGAATCGAGGCGGCTCTTGACGTCGTTGAGATCCCTGGGTTTCGAGAAAACCTCGGAGATTACGAGGACGTGGTTGTCGGAATCGGCTTGTTGTTGTGCGAGGACGGGCTCGGAGGAGAAGGTGCGAAGGAAAATTGGGATCGAAGGGATTGTTTTTGCGGTGGTGGTGAAGCGAGGGATCGAAGAAGAAGGGGAAGAGCGAAGCGCGTGAAGATTGTGGTGGTTCTGGGAGCGGAGAAGGTGGAGAAGACGCCATTGGTGTCTCATTTTGACGAAAAGGATCAAGGAGATTCTTTGCAGCGAAATGAAGGAGCGAGTGAAGAAGCTCAGAGAGAGAATCTAGGGTTAGGGTTTTAGGGGGATTTGGATTTTGCATCCGTTTCGTTTTTTTGGGTTATTGGAGTCTTGGGCTTTTATTTGGGCCTTTATGAAGTTAGTGTACTTTTTTTTTTTTGGTAATCGAAGTTAGTTGGGGTGAATTTTTCAATGGTCCTCACATGTTTTCTCACCAACGGGTGAAAACCAAATTCAATGGTCAGATCTATCTGAACGGTGCCTATTAAATTATACCAATAATAATCAAGTTTTTATTTTTGCAATTTATGGTATTTGAACTATGACGCAATAAATTATTTATTTTGATAAAAGAATTTTGTTAAATCCTAATTTTAACCCAAACACTAAAATTATTGGCATAATAAATCCTAGTTCAAGAATCAGCATCCTCAAAAAATTTAAATGGTATTAAGGTTACTTAATATGTAAGATTATTAATTAACTCTATTTTTCTCCTATCATCCTACAATCGTATCAGTTTTTTCTTTTTTTTTTTCCTTTTTTATTTATTATTCAACCACAAAATTAATACCATTGATATTGTTGCTACCATGGTTACAACCAGCACCATATCTTATCATCACCACCACTAGTTCTACGAAACATGGCTACCACCACCACTGCCAATGCCAACAGCAACATTTGCTTGCAATTTCAAAAGAATATGAAACCCTAAAACTCTAATTGGTGAACACGAAATTTCAAAACATTAAAACTCTAATTGGTTATATGTGCAATTAAAGAAAGTGAAAAACTTTCTTTGGATTGATAGGTAGGTAGCAAAGTGGATGAGAAGTTGAACACGAGAATAATGATACTAATCCAAATAACAAAAATGAGTACTGAAACTGGGTTGATAATGAGATTGTGTGTGTAGACAATGATGATGATGTTGTTGGTGTCAATCAGGGTGGTGCCACAGTGACTCTAAAATGTGACAATGGTGGGATAAGAGAGTTGAGAGGTGGGAACTTGGAAGGGGCCGAAAGGGATGAATGAAGAAGGAGAAGGGGGTGCGGTGGTGTCAGGTCCAGTAGTCACTATTAGACAATTATTAGATAATGTCATTGCCTTTCATAAATATATAAAGATGTATTTATGGTCTAAATCTAATTTTAAAACATTTTACCAATGTTGGTGAAAAAAGAGGGAAATTATTCGCCAAGTGTACTCTACTTCTTGCTTGCTTGACTTTTTCTTTTTTTTTGGTCTTGCTATTAACTACTTATTTGATATGAGATTCTGGAGGTGGGTCTTATTTTATTTTGGGGATTTATGAAAGGTCATAACACACTAAAGTGTTCATAAAAAAATCTAAAGTGTTCATCTTTAATTGCATCTCTTGCCTTTAACAGATGTGGTGCTTGAAGTGATCAAGGATATGCCTATTGTTGAATTTCATTGCAAAAATTAGAGAGAATATGGACTCAAGATGTCATAATAATTCTCTAGTTCTCTCTATTGCTGCAGAAAAAAACAGCAGAAACAGAATATGAGACTACTTCTTTTATGATTTGATTGTGGGGCTTACTACTTACTACTTGCTTCTTTTGATCTGTTTTGTATTACGTTATGGAATTTTGCAATGACTCAAGTTGGACATTAAGTCTTCTTTAGCACACTACTTCTTTATGGTGAAAGTCTTATAAAAAAAGCTTTGCATAGTAAAAGGATAATGATAATGATATGAAAATATGATAGAGTAGTCCAAAGGAGCATAATTATGTATTTATATCGTAATATTTTATTATTTTAGTATTTTGATTTTAATTTTTAGATTATTTTATTATAAAACGATTTTTTCGGTTGAATCCCGATTAACCAGTGAACCAATAAACCAATAGCTCAAGCGATTCGATGATCGGTCTGATTTTTAGAACCTTGCTTGTATCTAAAAACACCTTAATGAGGTAGCACGTGATAAGAAAAAAAAGTAACACCATGAGTCCAAAAAAAAAAAAAAAGAGGTGGCACCATGACCAAAAAAGAAAGAAGCTTAGAGAGGTAGCATGAAATACAAGGGTTGTTCAAGTATCATTTCGTGGGGCTCGAATCCAAATGCTAGTGATAAACTCTTAAATAAAGTTCCAATCTATAACGGATTAGTCATTGACTTGTCAGTCTAAAGAATGCCATGAGAAACAAAAAAAAAGTGTCATTTTGTGATTGAAGTCTTATCGCAATTGACAATTAGATATGTTACGAGTGAGATTCAAAATTTGATGGAGGGTAGTGAGTAAAACGACAAAAAATAAGTTAAACAAAAAAATGGATATAAGATATTTATTCCAATAATCCCAAAAAAAAAAATAAAAAGTTATTCTATGTAAAATTATAGGTAGTCTCACGTGAAGGCCACCATAAGACAAAGAAAGAACAGAATTGATGAAGTAGAGGATGGTGATCGCTGTATTAAGAGCCCCGCTAAGATAAATCAAGTGGCCAGAAGATACTTCAAACAACTCTACTTCCAAAATCCAATGCCAAATGTGACATTCGAAGATGGGTTGGTTGCATATATTACTAGGGAGCAGGCGGTAAAAATTGAGGAAATCCCTACAGAAAAGGAAATAAAAGATGTAGTTTGTCATGTCATTCATCTAGAGCATCGGGACCGGATAGTTACAATCTGGGATTCGTTAAGAGAACATGGGACACAATTGGAGAAAAATTAATAGCTGCAGTAAAGGGGGTTTTTTATAAATAGAAATTTGACTCCGGTTATTAATAGGACATGGGTAGTATTGGCAACAAAGCAAGGGGTGGAAAAGAAATAAAAGACCTGAGGCCAATAAGTATGGTAGGTAGTGTGTATAAAGTAATATCAAAACTAATGGTGGGCAGATTAAGGCCGCTAATGAATGGTTTGGTTGGGGAGACAAATACGACGTTTGTAGAAAAAAGAAAAATATTGGATGATGCCTTGATAGCGTGTGAGACAGTGTCGTGGCTTAAGAAGACAGGAAATAATGGTGTTATAGTGAATCTGGATTTCAAGAAGGCTTATGATTCAGTCCACTGGAGTTTTGTACAACAGGTTTTAGAGAAAATGGGGTTGACATAACTTGGAGGAGGTGGATACAACAGATGCTGGAAACTGAACTATGTCTATTCTAGTGAATGGATCTCCAACAAAGTCATTCAAGATGGAGAAAGGACTCAGGAAAGGCGACCCGATTTCACCATTCTTATTTGTTCTAGTTGCTGAAGTGTTGAATAGATGGTTGACAGGGAAATTCAAAATCAGTTAATTGAAGGCTTCGAAGTGGGCAAACAAAAGGTGAAGCTGACGCATCTGTAGTTTGCGGATGATACCATATTGCTCTGCCCACCTAGTGAGGAGGTATTGATGAACTATAAATATTGTTGAAGTGCTTCGGAATGATGACATGTCTTACCATGAACTTCGAGAAATCGTCCCTAATAGCAATTAATTGTGAAGAAAGTAAAGGATCAGCCTTGGCATCGACAATGAGATGTGAAATTGGAAAACTACCCATGGTGTACCCAGGTATTCCCCTTGAGGCAAACCCAAGGAGGATTGGAACTTGGAAGCCAATTCTGGATAAAATAGCGAAGAAGTGAGCACTTGGAAAGCAACGTTGTTATCGAAAGCAGGGAGGTTGGTGATAATAAAATCTGTCATAATAGCCTTCCTATTTTCTACTTGGAGATCTTTAAAATGAAGAAACTAATAGCGAAAAAGATCATTTCAATGTAGGTGAAATTTTTCTAGGGAGATAGAGGTAGAAAGAGGTCGATGCCAACTATCAAATGGAGCACTATACAAAATCCAAAAGAACATGGAGGGCTGGGGGTGAGTGATATTGAAATGAAAAATGCGGCATTGTTATTCAAGTGGTGGTGGAGGTTTACGAAGGATGATGAGCTCGTGCTATAGTTATGGAATGCAAAGACCAATTCAAGAGAAGAATTAGAAGGGGTCAAACGGTCTGGTAGAAGGACATTGCAACACTAACAAATGGGAATAAGCTATACAAAGAAATTTGAAAGGAAGGATGGAGAATGTGTGTGGGTGACGGAAGGCGGACTCTATTATGGAAGGATGTTTGGACAGGGACTTGCTCGTTAGAAGAAAAGTTATCGTGACTAAATAGAATTTCCTACCAGAAAGAATGTACGATTGAAGAGTGTGGAATGTGGGTGGGTTCATCATGGGTATGACAACTCCAATGGCATAAAGATTTTTTAGAAAGTGAGAGAGCCCAAGTAAGTGAATTACAAAACATTCTCCATAGCTTTTCTTCTTATACAGGTTGCAAGAATAGCATGCATGGTTTGGACGCACAATTCAAAAGGTGAATATACAGCTAAGTCATTCATGGAAGCAGCTCTAGGAAGAATACTAGGAGTGCCAACAACAAAACATATTTTTTACAACGTATGGAAGCGGTTAGTACTGCCAAGGTTCGAACTCCTTGTGTGGTTCGCCCCCTGAACAATAAGTAGAGGAATCATCAAGCAACAAGAAGCCAATTGTACATTTTGCAATGCGGAAGTCGAAAGGATAAATTATTTATTATTACATTGCAAATTTACATCAACATTGTGGCGGCTGGCTGAAAAATGGGGCAATATTTGTTGGGTGGGACAATATAATGTGAATGAGTTGTTTGATAGCTGGACGGATCAAATTGTAAGTGGGTCGTCTAAAAGAAATTAGTGTAGAACATTCTTTGTAATTATTTGAGTAGTGTGGGTAAGTAGAAATGAACAACTGTTCGAGAATAAAGCTCCTAATATTGCCAATTGTTGGAAAAGAACAAAGGGCCTTTTAAGAATATGAGGAGTTGAGAAGAAGGGCCAAAGTCAAACAGGAAAAGAGGTATAAACATTATTCATGAGATAAAATGGAGTTGGTGGGTCTGTGCACTATTTTTGGCTGATACTAATAACTAATAAGTATATGGTAGGTGGGTATCTAGAAAGTAGTGATGGGAGGATAATATGTATGAGAGGGGATGTAATAGGGCATGTAGTGAGGCGGAGATTACAGTAAACTCGTTGGAGGAGTTGGTGCAACTTGTTTTGGAAGAGTGCAACGATAACGAGGAAGAACTGCTAATTGTCGCTGATAATAAGAATGTCATGAAATGGTTAAATAGGAGGATAACAACCGGTTGAGCTTTGAGACACTTGCGAAATTTAACTATTAATGTTAAACATATTTTTCACAATACTGTTGTCAAGTATTGTGCAGATTGTGAATACAAAAACAAAAAAAGTTGGTAAATGCAGGCTAGAAACAATCAAAGTTAATGGGTGCTACGGGAGACCTAATTCAAGGGCCAGAGACAGGGGGAAAAGATGTGATGAGATAGTTACTGTGGGAGAATAAGCAAGGAGTATGATGCACTAATGGCACATGACCAGCAGAAACAACTTACAGGTGTTGCATACATATGGTGTATGTAGGCGAAAAGTAAAATCTTAAATTTGTATGTTGGTACTTGTATTTGTTGATGTTATATTTTGTTTTGAGCGCATTAGGTCTTAGTTTTTCTTGAAGGCAATATCGAAGGGGAAGTACTAAGGATTGATCCGCTACACAAACTTCTCTCATTTGGGTCGAGTTTAACCAACGATCTAAAAAAATATATTATAGGTAGTCTCTTATGTAGACATACTAGTTTGTGACCCACGCTTACGTGCGGATTGCTTGAAAATGCTGTCTTATTTGGGCTGCTTGGTAATTAATGTTTTTTGTCCAATTGTTGTAAGTGTTCCCAAGAGTGGACTTATACATATCTGTAAAAAAAAATGGGCTGATCCACAAAAAAAAAGTCTCAGAGCCAAAAAAGAATGGAAATAGAATAAATAAATAAACTATGTGTATGTGACATTTGACATAATTCAATTGGGCTAAAACATTATTAGTTTGGAGAAGAATTCTATGACGGAGAGGAGGTTGTGTGAATAAAAGGAAGATAAAGACATACATTTATTTTAAAAAATTAACAAAAATTAAATGACACACACTTTCTTCCAAGATAAATATTTAACTTTCTATAACTTAAATCTTTATCTCTTTATTATTTTTTCTCTTCATTGTAGGACATGTTTATTAGTTTCTCAATGTATACAGGAATGCATTAAATACCACATACCACTCAAAGTTGTATTTTTTTGAAAAAAAAATTGGTATATTGCTTCTCTTGACACCAATTAAAGAAGACATCAATATTCAAGAAGACTTCATGCCATTTGCATAGGAAACATGAAAGCATTTATAAGATATTTATTTCAATAATTCAAAAAAATATAAAAAAGTTATTCCATGTAAAAGTATAGATAGTCTTTTAGATTAACGCCAATGGGAGCTCCACCTCTGACACAGTGAGAAATTAGCTCGAAATCTATCCGTTGGAGGAAAAGGATGAGAGTTCCTTTACATGCTTCGAGGTAGACGAATCCCTCGACAGAAGAACTCTCTTTTTCATTAAAAAGTTAATAAAATAATATAAAGGTAACAATAACTAAGAGCTTGTTTGTTTTAAAGGAAAATGAATAGAAGGAGAAATGAAGGAATGAAATGGAATGGAAAATGAGTTTTTTCCATTATCTGGTTGGGATGAAAAATCAAAAGTAATGAATGAATAATATAAAAAAATGAATAGGGCCCACCATAAACTTTTCCTTCCATAACTGAACGAAAAATTGAAGGGAGATATATTCTTTATTCAAATTCCAAACTCTGCTCTTTATTTATACTATATATTTTATAATATATAAGGACAAAATTATGTTTTTACAATAATATTTTCTTCTCATTTTTCTTTCATCCAAACATATTAAAGGCAAATGAAAATCAACCCAACTTCTTTCCTTTTCCTTCCTTCCTTCCTTTCTATTCCCTTCTTTTCTATTTCTTTTCGTCCAACCAAACAAATCCTAAATAAAAAAAAATCTTAACTTAATTTATTTTATCTATAAATACTAACTTCAGACTTTCATTTTCACACCTTCCTCCATTCTTCCTCAATGTTTCTCAGATTTCTCCTACCAAAAAATGGATCCAAATCAGTTCAACAATTTTTTTAATTAATTGCAAAATTATTCTCAAAATCCAAACACCAACAATTCCAACTTTCAAATTCTCAAAATCCAAACCAAAATTTCACATTACCTAATACGTTTCTAAATTAAAACCTACAAAATATGCATAATTTCAATTTTCAAGTCCCTTATAATAGTGAACAACCTATTTTTCCACCACATAACCAAAATGCATAAATATCTCAGTATCTGTTCTCAACCATGTTTAATCCCTCGATTTGTAATATGTTCCTAACATGTTTTCAGTTTTCGTCTCAATCTAGTGCATCAAGGTCTGACTCAGTCGGTCTTGGTGCATCTTCTAATCCATTCTCTCAAACTCTGATACATTCTAGTCCGAATTCGCAACATTCAGATTTTGCGAATCCTCGTGGATTAGATGTCATCAACAACAACAACAACAACAACAACAACAACAAAGCCTTGTCCCACTAGGTGGGGTCGGCTACATGGATTAAACGATGCCATTGAGCTCTATCATGTATCATGTCTACAGATAGACCGTTGACGCTCATTTGACCACCTCATGGATGGTCTTCTTAGGTCTTTCTCTCCCTCTCACTCGTTGTCCATCTTCCATTAGATCCACCCTCCTAACTGGATGATCTGTTGGCCTTCTTCCCACATGTCCAAACCACCTAAGACGCGATTCCACCACCTTTTCAATAATAGGTGCTATTCCAACCCTCTCTCTTATATCCTCATTCCTTATTTTATCCAATCTCGTGTGGCAACTCATCCATCTCAACATCTTCATCTCTGCCACACTTAACTTATGTTCATGCTCCCCTTTAGCCGCCCAACACTCTGTACCATAAAGCATAGCTGGTCTTATAGCAGTGCGATAAAGTTTACCTTTAACTTTTAAAGGCACTTTTTTGTCGCATATAAAACCAGACGCACTTCGCCATTTTAACCAACCTGCTTGGATCCTATGGTTTACATCCTCATCGATCTCTCCATTATCCTGTATAATGCACCCAAGATACTTAAAACTTCTAACTTTTCGGAGGATGTTTTCTCCAATCTTCACTTTTGTAACAGAGTTATCCCTTTGCTGCCCGAACTTACATTCTATATATTCCGTCTTACGACGGCTTATACGCAAACCATACACTTCTAAAGCTTCTTTCCATAATTCCAACCTCTCATTTAGCTCTTCACTTGATTTTCCCATAAGAACGATATCATCGGCAAAAAGCATGCACCATGGCACGGGCTCTTGGATGTGCTCTGTAAGCTCTTCTAAGACTAGTGTGAAAAGGTATGGACTTAAGGATGATCCTTGGTGTAATCCTATACCAATAGGAAATTCATCTGTCGCACCACCTTGAGTCTTCACACTAGTGGTAGCCCCATCGTACATGTCTTTATATAGCTTCGGTGGTAGACCTGCCTGGCATAAAACCGAACTGGTTCTCCGATACTTGTGTCTTTTGTCTCAACCTCCTCTCTATCACCCTTTCCCATAACTTCATGGTATGGCTCATGAGCTTAATCCCTCTATAGTTTTCGCAACTCTGTATATCCCCCTTATTTTTGTAGATGTCATCGATCTGTCTTAATTTTTTTTGTCATATATTAATTATTTTATAATAATTCATTATTATTAATCTACACATTATAATAATATTATAAAAAAATAATTTTTAATTTAGTTTTTATTTTTATTTTAATTAATTAAATATGTGGGTCACAACAGGAACAAATATGAGTTCCTTGTATTGGAGAAGAGAGGGAAGACTTGAATTTCTATTTATTACTTATGACGCAAAAGCTGATGTGGAGTTACTTTTTATAAAAGGGGCGCTAGGAATATGAACTAAGGAGAGTTCCCTATTGGAGTTGCTTTTATGTCGACATATTAGTTAAAATCTTGTTAAATAATTTGATATTACAGGTAATTGCATTTTTTAACTATCATATTTATATCAAAATTATTTTAACCATCCATCCATATGAGCAATCACCTTATAGTAATTATTTGATAAATAAAAATATTAGAATATATATCTAAATTAGTCCCAAGGAATTCTAAAGTGGACACTTTAAGTCCTAACAAAATTAATTACCAGATTAGTCTCTAATGTTAGTTTTTAAATTAAAAAAAAAATTCCTGAAATTGGTGAAATCAAATTTTCAACAAATATGATTATAGTGTACACAGAGGCTAACACAAAACAAGTTTGAAAACAATAACTTTGAGTCAAGTTAAAAGTAAGTTTGCACTAAGACTACTTGGATTCATACTCAGAACTGAAAAACTTTCTGAAACATGAGATTTGGGTGAAGTTAGATAAGCAAAACCAAGAGCTTGGAATTAAGTCAAATAAAAATCAGAAAAAAAAAATTAAGTGAAGTGAGGTTTAGAGGTAGTTCAAAGGTACAAGCAGCATGTTTACATACAAAGATAGATGCATTCTAAGAGCACCTGTTCCTTATTCATCCCTACTCTGACAACTAATTGAGCTCTCATATATAAATTGATAATCCATCTAATAATGGCAGAATACAAGAAACACAATATATATTTACAAGAAGGCAATGGAGCTACTAAAGCAAGAGGCACATCAGTCTCCTTCAAAGAGGTTAGTGATTTTTTTTTGTTTTCAATATAAATAACCATTATATATATATGATTATGATTTCTGTATAAACTATACTTTTTTTATTTAAGGCTTATGGAT